>AWUE01022295.1:0-15089 GCA_001974825.2 Corchorus olitorius
ATAATTCTAATCAAGATGTGTGGTTAGGATTTAATCAAAATTCCTAAAGAAACTAGGTTTCTGCACCACCCTAATTCAAATTGAATTAGGAAAGTCTTGTAAATTAATTGCAAGAGCTGAAATTAATTAATTATTAATTAAATAATAATTATTTTATTGAATAATTATTATTCAAAATTCCACATGTGCCGCCCCTACCTGGGTGAGTGGCAGAGAAAATCAATTGGAAGCAGTTTCCTTTGATATTGCTGCCTGCTAGGGAGGCAAACAAGTAAAAAAGGAAAAATTGCTTGTCATCTTCCCATGAGATGAAAAATACCTCATGGATATACATAGCAAGACCCAAGTCGTCTCCCATACAGAGGAGAGGCCGCCCTCTGCCCTGCAGAGAGCTATTTTTCTCTTCCTGCAGGAAGGAGGCAGAGAGCTAAAGTTTGTCAGGAAGAGGAACATCTATGCACGTGAGAGAGGAATGAGATTTTCAATCTCACACCTCCTCCACATAGTCGACCAACCATAGTGGAGAAATCGCCTAGCCTTGTTCCCCTCCCCTGGAGGCGAAACTGCAACTTGTATTTTGTTCAATTAAGGACAAAATAGTAAAATTGACCAATTGAAGAGGCTAGAGGCTGCGATTTCTACCAAGGGGCATACCATGATGATCCTTGAGCTATGTAGATCATCTTGGTAAAATTTCACCTCATTCTGACATCGGAGTAAAAACTTATGCCAGGTTTTCAGTTAAGGACATTTTGGGGAGTGAAACCAAATTCACCATGATAGAGAACTCGGATTCACTTGAGATTTTTTCCATAGTCTTATGGAGATAATCTAAGCCTACTGGTGAAATTTTGGTTAATTCCAAGATCGCTTGCAACTTTTGCATTCTTTTCAATTAAGGACATATATGGCTTTCTCACCCCGGTTTAAGCCATTTTCTTAATTAATTATTATTTTTATGATTTGAAGAGCTAAATATGACTAAGTATGAGTAATTTCATGGCCTTGGTGTTCAAAGTCCAATTCATGATGTCAATTGGCCACTACTTGGTTAAATTAGTTAAATTCAGCACAAAAGAAGCAACGGAGGCTCGCTGCACTGTGATAGGAAGAAGGAAGAATTATCATCAACCACCCAGGAGGCAGATTTCCATCTCCCATCCAAGCAGAGTGGCGCCCTAGTACATATTTTGCCCTCTCCCCAGTAGTTGGAAGCAATCAGAAGAAGAAGGAAGCTTCACTGCACCTTCCTGGAAGCTGTCATCTGCATAAGAGGAGGATTTTGCCTTTCTCAGCAAGGCAAGCCCATTAAATGCTCAAGCCCATGTCGCCCCCTATATAAAGGGAGGCCATTCTCAGGTTTCAGGCAGATTCCGCATCTAAGACATTTCTTTCGAGAAATCAAAAACCAGCTCCTGTAGCTACAAACTTGCTCCGCACAAAAAACCAAGCTCCGTGCTTGTTTTTCTCTATGGCTCTGTGCCATTTTCACCCTGTTCATCACGAGTTCTTCTCTCGTTCTTCATATTTTTCTTGTTTAGATCTTGTCTCAGGACAATCAAACACTCTTTTAGTGTTTTTCTCTTGTTTAAATCTTGTCTCCAGACATACAAACACTGTACACGTGTTTTTCATTCAGAAATAACAGATTAGTTTGTTATTTTCTTTTCAAATTCAATTGCAATCAAAGCAGATCTCCTAGATCTGATCCAAATAAAGAGAGGCCCTGTTACGAGAAGCAATTCGCTTGCAGATCCAATGATTTAGATGCTCCGGTGTGACTTTGATCCAGTCCCCACAATCGTTCTGATCTTTTAATTTGCTGCACCGCGCACCAGATCCAGTTTTTACAACCTCTTTGTCAATTTCAGCAAATTGACTGGCACGCCCTTACGCTGTCATAAAGAATTCTCCGCGAAAACTCTAGCAAGAGATTTTGGCGCAACAATAGCATTTGAAATTAAATTAATTGAAGCAACATATTGTCAAAGCAACCTCTCTTGTGAAGATTAATTTAATTTAAAATATTAAAAGGTTTTCTGTGTGTAGGTTATTCATGGCGAACAATAATCAGCCTAAAGGAACGTTAGTGGTTGGCCCGAATTGCTTACATACCTGTGGTGGTAAACATGTGATGATTATTCAGTATAACATGTGAACATTAAATCGGTCCAAAGAAAGGTTTAATGTTTGACATGTCTTATTGTCAATGTTTGATCACTACACCAAGGTGCCACTTACAAGTTAGTATTTCTATCCAAAGACTAAATACTAATGTTGTGCTAGGTATCCTGTGATGGGGCTTACCATTATCTGAAATCAATTTTGCATATTATGGTATTATAGATGTGAGTAATTCGATTTTACTTACTCTATTCTATGTTCAGTTTCTGCTTCTGCTGCAAATATCTCTGCTAGCGTCAATTCAATTTTGATGCTTAATGGCACAAACTTTAAGGCATGGCAATGGAACATTTTGATTGTTCCCGGAGTCATGGATTTGGATCTTGCTTTACGAGTTGATAAACCTGATCCACTTACTGATTAAGAGTACCTCTGAGCAAAAGAGGGAGATGGAAAAGTGGGAAAGGTCAAATCATATGAGCTTGATGATGAAGTGTGCCATTTCAGAAGCTTTTCGGGGCATTATGTCCGATAAGATTACTACGACTAAAGATTTCCTTGAGGACCTTGAGAAAAGGTTTGCCAAAAATGAAAAGGCCGAAGCAAGTACACTTTTGGCAAACCTTATCTCAATGAGGTATACAAAGAAAAGAGAAATATAAGAGAGTACATTATGGAAATGTCTCATATTGCTTCAAAACTAAGGGCACTCAAGTTGGAGGTATCTGAAGGCTTGCTAATGAATTTGGTTTTGATATCTCTTCCGAAACAGTACAGTCAATTTAGAGTGAGCTACAACTGTCAAAAGGAGACATGGTATTTTAATGAGCTCATCTCTCACTGTGTTCAAGGAGAGGAAAGGTTGAAGCATGAGAAAACAGAAAGTGCTCACTTAGCCACCACATCTAAGGACAAAAAAGGAACAAAAGGAAGAAAACTGAAGTAGCTGTGTAACCAGAAATACAAAAGGAACATAATGAAGAAAATCCGACGGGCTGTTTCTTTTGTAAATCTGAAGGTCATATAGAGAAGCATTGTACCAATTATCACGCATGGCGTGCAAAGAAAGGTATGCTTCCTGGTTTGATTTGTTTCTCTAAGGTTAATTTGACTTCGGTATTTATACACACATGGTGGCCAAATTTTTGGTGCAACAACTCACATCAATGTGTCTATGCAAGGATGCCTAAATTGTCAAAAACCAATTGATGGTGAAAGAAACATCTGTGTGGGGTGACGACAAATTAGTGAAAGTTGAAGCAATAAGGAATTTTGGATTATTGTTAAAGGACTGGATTTTATTTGGATTTGATTGAGACTTTGGTTGTACCATCTTTTAGATGGAACTTGATTTTTATTTTTGCTTTCGAACAAATTTGGTTTATATTGTTCATTTGGAAATGGAATATTTAGTCTTTTTCAAACTTCAAATTTTGGTTGATTCAGATTTTTTATCAGGTTACGATAATCTATATGTGGTTCATACTTTTGCTTCGTTTAATGAATCCTTGCATATAAGTGTACAAAGTTTAAAGTGTAAATTAACTAGTGAGAATCCCCCTTTGTTATGGCACAAAAGATTAAGTCACTTCTCCAAAAGGAGAATGGGGAGACTTGTGTCTAACTGAATTATAATACTTGTATTAATTGCATTAAGGAGAAACTTTAAAAACCACAGTGTATATAGTTAATGGAGTTCCAACTAAAGTAACTGATAAGACCCCTTATAAGTCTAGGATGGGCGAAAACCCAACACTAGCACATTTGGGGATGTCCAACTAAGGCAAGACCTTAGAGGTCAGATGAAAGGTATTTGGACTCAAGAGTATCAGTTGTTAATTTAGTGGATATTTTTAAAAATACAGGGGTTACAAGTTTTATGATCCCACTACTAAGGCAAATTTTGAGACGAGAAATTCTAGGTTCTTTGGGGATGTTGAGTTTGCAGGAGGAGAAAGGATTAAGGACTTTGTCTATAAAGAGGAATATGTTGAAATTCCTCTAATTGCTATTGACAATGATCAGGGTCTGGTTTCCATTCCTGACATTGCTCAAGAAGCAATTATGTATCAAGACAATGTGGTTGAAACTCTTACCCAAGGTCAACAATTGTTCTAGAAAAACAAACTCTACAACCTCAAGAACCTATGCCTTTAAGGAATTCCAATAGAGAGGAGAAATGCAATTTAAGATAATTATATTGCATTTTTCAAGAACATAAAGTTGACATTGGTGTGATGGAAGATGATTTTATCAAACTTCATCAAGCCATTGAAAGTTCTAGCTCTCAAAAGTGGATAGATGTAAAGCAAATGATTTTCAAACTAAAGAAATCTATCTATGGACTCAAACAGGCATCTCGTCAATGGTATCCCAAATTTCTCCAAGCTGTCGTCTCATTTTGTTTTGAGACGAACTTGGCAGATGATTGTGTGTACCATAGTTTAGTGGGAGTAAGTGAAATTCTTTTGGTTTTATATGTCAATGACATACTGCTTGCCATAAATGATATAGGCTACACCTCTTTTGTTTTGGGGATTTAGATACATCGAGATCGCCCTCGAGGTATTCTTGGATTATTACGAAAAAACTATATCAAATGATACTTGAAAGGTTTGGCATGCAGAATAGAAAACCAGGTGATACCCCTTTCACTAAAGGAGATAAGTTTAGTTCAAGTCATTGCCCCAAGAATAACTTCGAATCAAAGGATATGCAGAAGATTTCTCATGCCTCCGCTGTGGGGAGTCTTATGGTACTCAAGTTTGTACGCGTCTCGATATTGCGTACATTGTTGGAATGCTAGGGAGATACTTTAAGTCATCTGAGATTGTTTCATTGGCAAGAGTTTAAAATGGACAATTGTCTATAAAGCACATTAGCCATAATTGTGGATCCACTTACTAAGGGAATAATGCCACCAAAGGTCTTTCATGAGCGCATTGTTCATGTGGGTGTTGCATTATTTAAAGATATCAAGTTTCAGTGGGAGTTTGTATTTTAGATGCTTTTCAGATTGGACACATTTCACTGTTTATTTGGATAAAGTTTTGGTTAATTCAGTTAAGGTTATTTTCAGCTAGCTGTAAAGTATTTGGTTTATTTTGTTTCTGAACTCACGTTGAAACTGGTCTCAATAAAGTATAAGGTTGAACCAGTTGGAAATAAGCATGTTCAGATCACATTACATGTAATTTCTATGCTACACATCCATACTTGATCCATGTCATTCAATTATAGTAGCATACGTGACCATTGATGTCTTAGTTACGCTAGATGTAACGAAAGCCACTTTGATCCTATGTTGGTATGATTGATGGACCGGATTGTTCAGAGATGCATTCGGTAATGATAGCAAAATTTCTAAGATCATAAGGTTATATTATAATATACAATTTAAGGAAGTATATATATTACCCAAGTGGGAGATTGTTGGAAAAATCCAACGTGTATGGGTTTATATAGATATATAAATGTATCATATATTATAGGCTATCATAAGGTTAAGCCTAAATTAAAGTGATCTAATAAGGTTAAAGTCCTAGGCTTTATATAATCTAATTAAGTATGGGCCAATGTGTAGAAACCCAAGTCTTAGTTTGTTTCATGATGGGTTGAAATAAGATTAAGACCTATAAATACCTAAGGTTATGGTCCCCAAGTTAGAAGAAGAGCGTAAGTTTTTTAGCATCCCATCAGCTAAGAAAAACATAGCCGCCGTTGAACTAACTTGGAAGATCTAACCGCAAAGATTCAAAGGATTTGAGCAGTCATGGATTCAAGTACGCTTCCGCATCAATCTAATTAATTTCTTTATGATTTAACATGGTCTTGGGTTATTAGTGATGTTTTCACCATTAAGGATTGGTTGTAGTTTTCCTGCACCCATGTCCTTTTATCACTTGATCATTTTTCTTTTTCCATAAACTGGTCCTTGGGTCAGATTGCTTTTAAATTTTTACAACAAGAGCCTTTTTCCTCCTTAACCCATTCTTGCTTTGGGCTTGTATACCCTAGGTTAGGGCATTTTTGTGCTTTGGGCCATTGCATTTCTTTTGGGTCTAGTCATTTTGAATGTGGGCATTTGAAAATCCTTTGGAACATAAATATTACAAGTCTTCTTATTACACAAAAATACAAAAATTAATTACAGGCCAAATAAAAACTTAAAGTGATCCACTTTTCCTTTTTCTGGCTTTTCTTAAATCTTGAGTTCTCAATCCCCTGCAAAACAGAAATTCAAAGCACAAATCAGCAACCATTAAGCTAAAACAAAAGTTAATGGGCTGTTGAATGAATTTAAGAGGGGGCAACTTATCTTTTTTGGACATTGGGAACCAAGCTTGGATT
This sequence comes from Corchorus olitorius, assembly GCA_001974825.2. Taxonomy (NCBI): domain Eukaryota; kingdom Viridiplantae; phylum Streptophyta; class Magnoliopsida; order Malvales; family Malvaceae; genus Corchorus; species Corchorus olitorius. The sequence continues at coordinate 6,475 of AWUE01022295.1, forward strand.
GTCCCCTACGCCACATCAGCAACACTTTTCCTTTTTCTGGCTTTTCTTAAATCTTGAGTTCACAATCCCCTGCAAAACAGAAATTCAAAGCACAAATCAGCAATCATTAAGCTAAAACAAAAGTTAATAGGCTGTTGAATGAATTTAAGAGGGGGCAACTTATCTTTTTTGGACATTGGGAACCAAGCTTGGATTGTCCCCTACGCCACATCAGCAGCACAATGCTCCAATAAAAGGAGGCAAATCAGCAATGTTTGCCACAATTAAACACAAGAAAACAAAACAAAAGGGAGGATTAGCAAGTTTAATTCAAACTTGTAATGCAGAATTTGTCCCCAATTATTACTTGCTGCAAGTATGAACACAAAGACTACAATGCAGTGCTGGATAAATACCATAAGATTAAAGGCTGCTGACTCTGAACCAGTTGATCCAAGGGTGTATAATCAAGATCAAAGTGCATCACAGATGAAGCACATGAGAAGGAAAATGGACAAGTACACAGAGGAGCAAGGCAATGGCTAGAGTGTGTCCTTCACAAGTGTACACACTTCCAGCACATGCACACACAAGCCTTTGGCCAAACAGAGGCATAAACCCTAGTTTTCTGTTCGTCATTTTTCTAGCAACAAAAAACACAATTTTTTTTTCACTTTTAACAGTTCTTAACAGTTTCAAAAAAAAAAAACAGAGCAATTTCTTAGTAATCCCCCAGGCAACACAAAAAAGAGATCCATTTTTTTCTTTTCTTCCTTTTTAGTTGGCATCGAATCAACACAAAAGAAAACCCCAAAAATATTCCAAGTAGTCTCCTTTTTAGGTCAATCTTGACAAGAACATCAAAGAACAAAGAGAGAGAGAAAACCTTTACCGTTTCACATCTGCTGCTTTTTGTTTAGCTTCCATATTTCCTTTTCCTACTGTTGTATCCATCCTCCTTCACTGCAAAAAAATGAAAATGGTTGTTTAGTTTCGGATTAAGAGGAACAACACGTTAAGGAGCTTAGTTTCAAATTCCACACGGTCAAAAGACAGTGGCAAGGGATGTGAGAAACTTATCTTGAACTCAGTCGCATCCAACGGTTGAAGCTTCAGTTCGGAGAGCGTGAAGTTGAGTTCGGAAAAACGTAGATCTAAGGGGTTCCAGTGAGATTTTGACAAGAAGATTACCAGATCCGGAGAGAGGACATCAGTGCGAGCCGTCCGGTGTAATCTAAGCCACAAACTCTGCTCCGACGACGGTTCAGGCGACGACGCCACCATTCAGACGATTTTCGACGGTGAAAAGCGAAGAGGTAGGGTTTGTAATTTTCTGAAAATAGCTATTAGGTTTCTATTTATAAGCATGGTAATAGTTTAGCTTTTTCATATTATTAAGTGTCTTACTGTTTTTAGTTACTCAATTTGATCCCTAGAGTCTTTATATTTCTGCTGGTTTAGGATTCAGACCATTAAATTTATGCATTTTAGTCCCCGATTTAATTTGATTTAGTCTCTTCAGTCGTCAATTAGTTCACATAAGTAACTAATACTTGTTTCTGTTTGCAATATGGTCCCTGTGTTAGTTTAATTTGGTCCCTTCATGTTTGGTTTCATTTGATTAGGTGTCTTTCAGTTTAATTTTAAGATAAATTAGCGTTATTTAGGTTTAGTAATTAGAAGGAAATGACCTTTTTATATTTAGCACATATATTAGATAGATTAATTTGGGAATTGAGAATAAAATGTTTAGGAATTAATGTTTTGAGTAATTAGGATAATATATTTGTGATTAGAACATTTAAATAATAATGATTTAGATTTGAGACATGTTTAGACTTAATTTTAGCCTTAGGATGTTTGGGCTTTAAGTTTTAATTTGGTTGGCCTTTAGATTTTTGTTGGACCTTTAATTCCTAAATGATTGATATGGGCCTTAATTTGTTTGTTTTTTTTACATATATGTGTGGGTTAGTTCCCTTATTTTTGGGCCATAGTTTTTGATAAAATTTGGGCTTAAATGTTATGATTGGGCTTCTTTTTTTTAGTTAAACTTGGGCTTTGTTTATTTGGTTATATATGAGCCTCAATGAATTGTGAAGTTAAGGATTTATCTAGAATCTAAGTTTGAATCAATATAGGTTTTTAAGATGGAAATGATTTTGAATTTAGTAAATAGGTTTCATATGCATTCATGTTTAAATTCTATATTTATGTTTCTTTATATTATTCATTATGTCATGTCATGTGAGATTAATAATTTTGATCTGTTAAATGGATTGATTAATTGGGGTTTAGACAATTTTTGTCGGTCTTAATTCATTTCTCCAAGGCGTGGAATATCCGGATGGGTGTCTTAGCCAATATGAGTGGCGGGTGCCCGGATGGTGTTCCTCGTATAATTATTTGGTAAAAATTGCATTTAACCGGAAAACATGCATCATGTGCATCCATGCATTTAAGAGTCTAGTGTATCAATAAATTAAGAATCTTAAAAGAAAAATCAAAGAAAAGAGATGAAGAAGGAAGGAAGAAAGTGGTGTCAATAAAAAAAAGCAATTCAAAAGGTAATGGTAAATAGTAAATTGGTAATCAGTAATTAAATTCAGTTAGTAAAATGGTAATGGTCAAAAAGTAAAATGGTAATCAGTAATTAAATTCAGTCAGTGAAATGGTAATGGTAATCAGCAAAAAGTAAAATGGTAATCAATAATTAAATTCAGTCTAAAAAATGGTAATGGTAATCAGCAAAGAGTAAAATGGTAATCAATAATTGAATTCAGTAAAGAGCAAAATGGTAATGGTAATCAGCAAAGAGTAAAATGGTAATCAGTAATTAAATTCAGTCAGTAAAATGGTAATGGTAATCAATAAAGAGTAAAATGGTAATAAGTAATTGAGGTCAAAAAGTAAAATGGTAATCAGTAATTAAATTCAAAAAGTAAAATGGTAATAAGTTCGAAAGGTAATGGTAATCAATAAAGAGTAAAATGGTAATCAGTAATTAAATTCAGTCAGGAAAATGGTAATTAGTAATTAAGTTCAAAGATTAAAATGGTAATCAGTAAGAGTAAAATGGTAATCAGTAATTAAACTCAAAAAGTAAAATGGTAATGGTAATTAATAAAAAGTAAAATGGTAATCAGTAAAAAGTAAAATGGTAATCAGTAATTCACAAGTAATGGTAATCAATAATTCAATTCAAAACGTAAAATGGTAATCAGTAAAGAGTATAATGGTAATCCATAATTCAATTCAAAAAGTAAAATGGTGATCAGTATAAAGTAATGGTAGTCGGTAATTAAATTTAAAAAGCGAAACGTTAATCAGTAATTGGCTTGATTTAGAGTAATTAAGTTAATTAAGAAGCTAAAATAAAAAGGGTAAAGAAGAATATTCAAACAAGGAAAATGAATAATAAAGAAAAGTTTTTTTTGAAAATTAAAAAGAGTTTGTACTTGTATTTGTTCTCTTTAGTTTTCAAAAGATAAAAAAGTCAATTAACCAAAAACAGAGTCTTTTCTCCAAATTTTCAAAGTAGGGAAAGATCCCGTCAAAAAGTCTTTTCAAAGAGTTGTTTTAATGGTAAGTTTTAAAGAAAATCCTCTCATTAAGAGCCCAAAAAGAGAACAAAGTAGAAAACGAGAAAGAAAGATTGATTGAGGGGTTCAATCATCGCTTTCAACTCCCAACATTCCAATTTCAAAATCCAAAATCCATTTTTGCTTGTTTATTTGCTTAATTTCAAAGATTAATAAAATTTCTTAGGGGCATGAAAATGTTTAAGAATACTAACAACCAATAATAGAAACCCATAGTTAAGTCTAGACTAGTCAGTGCCGTCTTTTAACAGGCGTCGTGGGGGTGCTAATCCTTCCCCACGCGTACCTGACTCTTGAACCCTTTAGTCTTTGGTTAGTAGACTAATTAGGTTTTGTGTAACCCTAGCCAAGCATCGGGTAACATTAGGCCTAATAATTTAGTAGGTGGCTAATCACACCTAGGTTAAAAAAGATTAGTGTCAGACTCCCATAAGTTACAGTAGTTTCCTCTAAAGTCGTTAACGGTAGGGTTAGGACCCCGGACCCGCACGTTGCGACAACGATGTAATTGAAGTTTAGGAAATCATTGATAGTTAATCGATCTATTAACATAGAATTCCACAATATAAACTGTCAGCTCATATATATATATATATATATATAGAGCGTAAGGTTTAAGATTATAATAAAAAATAATAATAGTGAAAAGTGAAATGTCTAAAAAACCGGTCTAAAAATTTAGCCCCATTAATCCAAGAACAAATTGATGAAGCTATTTCAGTCATTTCATACTTGGTAATCTTTATTTGACTGGAAAATTGAGGGTATTTTGGGAATTTTGTAAAAAAAAAACCCCTCCGTGGGTCCCATTTCCACCATAAGCCCTTTCTAAATTGGGTTATTTATCAAATGACCCCTTTGGTTTTCTTCTATATGCTATTTGATCGATCCTTTGTGATTTCTACCTTGGTCAAATTAATACTTCGTCTTTGATTTTTTTTTTGGTTTTCTTTGTCCGATTAAGGTGATCTAGGTGTCTATTAAAAGGTGATCTCATGATCTACCACTTTCATGTTTTGATGTTAAAAAATGCTTCTGAAATTTTGTGGTTTTGATTGGCATTCTATTTAATATCGTGTAATTTTTTATCTGCATGTCCGATTGAAATCATTCAAGTGTTGGTTTAAAGGTTATTACATGATCTATAACTTTCGTGAAGGACTCAAAAGATTAACGAGTCCTGTGAATGGCTCAAGAGGGAATTTTTATATTTTGAGATCTCCATCAACAAATATTTCTTATTTGGATTATTTATCAAATATCGACCCTCATATTTTTCTTTTTAATACTATTCAGTCCTTAACTTAAGTCTATCTTAGTCGATTCAACGCTTCAGTTCTATTTTTTTTCCTATTTGTCTAATTAAGGTAATTCATGTGTCTATTAAAAGGTAATTTCATCATCAACAACTTTCATTAAGGACTCAAAAGACAATGTAATTGAAGAGGTTAAATTGAGATGAGTGGTAATAAAATCTGTGTAGATTGACGATGTAATTGAAGTAGAGGAAACCATTGACAATTAATCGATCTATTAATATAGAATTCCCACAACATAAAATGTCATCCCATAAATAGAGATATATAGATAGCGTATGGTTTAAAATTATAAAGATAAAATTCTTTTCTAACACAAAATAGAGTAAATGGGTAAGGACCAGTAAAAAAAATATAATCATGGTCTATAAAGAGGAGTTTTAATAATTTGGCAGCTTGAGATGGACGATAATCTTAATACATACACACTGATACATGCTTTTAATAACTAATAATAATAATCGAGCCTTGGGTTTATGGTCTTTCATGAGTTAATTGTTGTAACTTCGGATATCCTAGAAATTAACCAAACAAATAATTCAAGTGGAAACAACAAAACAAATTTTCTTGTGGACCTATGTCACAAATCTCCACTATCAAATCAATCAATTACAATCAATAATCATAACAATCTCACTAGCAAACTCTCAATCTAATCAACCCAACACCATGGGTGATTCTCTCACAACAACATAAAGTTATCTCAGCTTTTTCTCTCTCACACAATCTCACACACCCACAAAACCTAAACATAAACTGCTTATTTATACTAACACAAACTTAGACTCCAAGAATCCTTTTTAGATAATTAGGATTCTTGTCCACCAATCAAAAAACTTAAAAAAAAAAATCCTAATCCAAATCTAATTAGGAATTGGGTTAAAATCCTAACAATCTCCACCTTGACTCAAATCCCTTCATCAAAACTTAATTGCTCCACCCTTTGACCAAATTTACAAAAGTAACTTTATTCTTTGTTGGCAAATCCACATCCTTCTTCTCAATTTGATGTGAAGATACCGATCCATCTCCTCTAATTGTGCTTCCAATCAACTCATACAAATTCTTCGAATTCTTCAATCCTTTCATCACAATCATCGAACCTTTGGTGATTTTCAAGTCTACACCTCGGCAAGAATATCCATAACCAAAGCTATCCAGCTTTCCAGCGAAATCAAATTTCTTGTAAATTTTGGAACATACCTCACATTCCCTAGCATCTTGACACTACCATCATGCAAACGAAGTTTCACACTCCCAATGCCTTCAATTTTTTCCTTCACCATTATTAGCCATGTAAACAGGCTTATCACACTTCTCAAGTTTCGAAAACCATTCTTTCTTTATGCAAATATGTTCAGAATAAGCAGAATAAAACACCAGCATATCTCTAGTGTCTTTCTTTTCTTCTTGCACCATCAAAACAACATCTTCATCAGAATATACCTCATTATCAACAGCAGCAACATGAACACCACCCTTATTCTTTTCTTTAGATTTCATGAAATCCCCCAAATCTTCCATTAATCTTTTGCAGTAGGCTTTTATGTGGCCCATCTCATGACAATAATAGCATTCCTTATTGCTGAAATCAACCCTTGGCCTCGAACTTGATCTTCCTCTTTCATTAAATCTACCCGCTGATCTTGCATCAGTCTTATCTCTTCCATTAGTTCTTCCATGATCCACCATCAGAGCAACATTCTTTTTTTTTTCAGTTTTTTTCAATCTATCATATTCAAAAATTGCAGAAGTCACATCTTGCAAGCTCCAGGTTTTCCTACCAACCATCAAAGCTCTAGTCACAAAATCATACTTGTCGGTAAGAGAATTGATCAATAAAACTGCTTTATCAACCTCTTTCATGACTTCAACCACACTTGCCAGCTGAGTAACTAGTCTATTGAACTCGTTTAGGTGTGCCCTTAAACTTGTTCCCACCTTCATTTTCAATCCAAATAATTCTCTCTTCAAACACAACATGTTAGTAAATGATTTTGACATATAAATCGACTCCAACTTATCCATCATCTCCTTTAGGGTTTTCACATCTAACACATCATACTTAATTTTAGTAGCAAGATTCAAACGAATTGTACTTACTGCTTTTCATTGAATATCTCTCCACATGTTCTCATTCAGTGTGTCGAAACGTTCGGGTCCGGGGAACCCTGTCGAAACGACGTTGGAAATGGAGTCGCCACTAATCTTTTTTCTAAGGTGTGATTAGCCACCTAATCTTTTTTCGAGAGTCATTTACGCCTGGGGACGGATTAGCACCCCCGGCACGCCCATCAAGTGACAGTACCTCTAAGCCAAACTAGATCTAATTTTGGGTCAATAACAAAAGGTTGCTTTTGGTATGTTTTTAAAGGAAATAGCCATTTTACTTCTTTAGATCTTAGAAAAAAAACTATGAATGCTTAATGATGCATGAATTGGTGAATTTTAGTTAATCAATAAACAATAGTATACTTGAGATTAACCCGAGACCCTTCCCACGCATTATGGGGGTATCTCGAGAATAACTCAATCTCGAAGCGGGGACCAAGAATTCGTACCCTAGTACATTTACTTGGAACCCACCCGTCATCGTAAAACATGGTTGTTTATTGATTCTTATTTGGGCTAACTCGCATGAATGGCATTGAAAATGCATGAAAGGTCATTTTTTATTTATATGCATTAACACGAGTCTACCCGAAATCAATTCCGTAAACCCTTCCTACGCATTATGGGAGAATCTATGGAAGAGACCGGTCGAGAAGGGACTCCCAGAAGTTTGTACCCGAGTACATTTATCCGAAAGGCCCTTCATCTCGGCAAAAGACAAATGTTAATACATTTTAAGCATAATCAGAGTGATATACAATATAAATGATATGGATGCAGGATTATTCATTAATTATACCACTAATTACTAATTATTACAAATTCAAAGGCTTTATCAAATCCAAAGGTAAATCAAAGGGACAAAAGACTTAAAAGGAAATGGAGACCTAAAGGTCAATTGGATAAATCCGGGGACACTTTTGCACATAAAGTAAGCAATTAGCAACATTCAGGGTTCAAATAGCAAGAATTAAATGTCAAAAATATGAACTAAGCACCTAATTGCACAATCATAACATCAATTTCCAAAATCAAGGAGTAAATTACATCCAAAATAAATAAAATCCCCAAAGCAAGGGCCAAATTGCACTTAATCAAGCAATAGAAACCAAATCAGGGGCAAGATAGCATAAATCAAAAAATAAATTCCTAAATCAGGGGTGAAATTGAACTAAACACAAATAATATCCCAAATTAGGGACCATGCTGAAAAAGGAAAGAAAGTGGTGTCTTTATGTGAATTAAATTAAAAAAACAGTTATTTAATTGAACTCAAACACAAGTATGAAATTTCTAAGGCACTAAATACCAATTACCCATAATTGGATCCACCCTTCAATTAAACAAAAATCAAGCTTTTAAAGCCAAGTTTTAATTCTTAAACTAAAATCAATTCCAAGAGATCCACTAATCCCTCTTTGAGTTGATTCTTAATTATAAGGAATAAAATCTTTAATTTCAAAACCTAGATTCTTAAAATTAAAAATTAGCCTAAAATGACATGGAAATCAATCAACAAGCTAACTTCCATTTTAAGAATTTAAGCCTTAAATCAAAATTTCATTTTTATACTCAAAAATCAACTCAAAAGTGATCTTGAATCCAT
>AWUE01022303.1:0-43003 GCA_001974825.2 Corchorus olitorius
AACATGTCTTGGTCATGGACCCAAAAAGGAAAATGAAATGATGGTCCAAGTGGGATGGATATTGAAATGGACTTGATCCAATAAAATCTAAATGGAGCAAAATGGACCCAAAAGCTCAAGTTGACATTAGTCAAAGGCATGGAAATAAGCAAATAAACAATTCAACGTTAGCCCAAGGAAAATGAACAACAATTCAAAAGGAATTAACTCAATATGAGGACTCCAAAAATTGGTCCAGGAAATTCAAGGACTAAATTGGATCAAAATCGAGTCAAGCTTTTTGAGCATTGAGTGTCGATGAACGAATTAAGAACCAGTGACGATCCAAATGACTTGATTTCTTCAGACCAAAATTGGGTGTCTACAATATATGATTGTAGCAGTTGTAATTTTGGTATCATTTTCTTAAACTTATGTCCATAAGGTACAATGGTCATGAAAAGAATTTGAATTTTTCTTTTTCTGTTTTAAAATTTATGTTACTTTTGCAGTTGTAAAAAAAACTACTGTTTAGGTATGGTATTGATAACTCCTTATCATGCTTTGGGAATTTCATTTTCCTTTATCACTCTTTTTAACTTATTTTCTTCATTATTTTCATTACTATGTTTGATGATTGCGCAAAACGATTTTTCAAAGGGAGTTGAATTTTTAAACGTATAATCATACTATAAGAACTAAACCGGATTACATTGCTAAAAACAAAAGCCAAAACAAGAGTTGTTGCACCAAAATCTCTTTGGAGCTTTCGTGTACAGGGTGTACTAGTCAATTTACGCGAGGAAATTGACAAAGTTAATTAATCGTAAAAGCTAGTTGAACAAAAAAACGAAAATCAAATGTTGTGTTTTGTGGAGAACTGATTGTAAGTCACACAAGGTGTTTAAAACATGCAACCTAGATTTAGATCAACTCAAACAAAAGGTTCTTGGAAACTCGAAAGATAATACCAATGAAGTCTTATTAAAGAAACGAGAATTACAATTGATAATGATCGATCCAAGGGATCAAAGATACGAGACAAGTGAGTAGACAAGAGTCTATCACGAGTAAAAATGATAAATTTGCGCAGGGAAATAGGGTGTTCGGAGAGACCTTTTACGTTGGAGGAGGCTCTGCCTATATAGCCATGAGTTGCCATCTTCTACACTTATCACAGCTCTAATGATCCACCCACCATAATTGAATTTGTCAAATACGTCAATTGATTTTTGTCCCTTGGGTCAACCTTCACTTTGATGATAATTGATATGATTATCAATTTGTCCTTGACTTTAGGAAATTGATCACAATCAAAATCATAGAAATTAATGATTTGATTTAGTCTCATTTTCAGCGTGTGAAAGCTTGATATGTTCTCCTGGGTGATGAACAAAATGCCAATTAGTGCCTTCACCCAGGGTGTTGCTCAACCTAACACGGTGCTATTGCTGCTTGGATCATCGCCTACCCCAGAACGCCAAGAAACTTGCAAGGAGGACACGACACCAAGGCATACACTTAGGTGTATGGCATCATGTCGAAAATACTATAACCACGTTCAAACTTGTGAAATTTGGCAAAGTGTCTTTAATTCCACAACCTGCAAAACTTGAGCCCAGGGTGACCAATGTGCCACTAAGATTTCCTGGGTGATCAAATTCCAATGCTAACGCCACTTATGGGGTGATACGTTGCATGGATGGGTGATTGATCATCTTTTGGTGCAATCACCCAGCTCATAAGCCAAATTTAGGGTGATGGTCATGTTATATGATTTTCATAATTATAATCAAATTAAAAGGAATTTTCCAAGTAATTTTCTAGCGTGGTTTGGGTTTTGGGGCATGAGTAAAAGATTTTGCCAAATCTTAATTGGATTAGGGTAGTCTCAATTTAATCAAATTTGGACCACAATTCCAAATTTACGTCAGGTGTAAATTATGGTACAAACATTGCCCCCCTATTTCATTAGGTATGGAGCGTAGAAAAATTGCCTAATGAAATATAAATCTTCAATAAGCTCCAAAAATTGCAATCTTTTGCATTTGGTGGCTAAAAATTTGCCAACAACAAATAATATATTTTGGTGGCCAAAATAAATTAAGGCCAACGTCAAATATTTCTTCAAATCCTAACAATTTATTGTCCAAATTTATAATTAAAGCCAAAATCAATCATTTCTATCACTTAGGATCACCTCATGGCCCAAAATCACCCTAAGCCATTACTTGGGTGACCAAAATTCTTCCTTGAGCTTGTAATGTTGTAAAATTTTCCAAAGTCATCACCTCATGTCTTTAAGCGATCAATTCCTCCAAGAGCGTCACCCACCAGCTCAAAATTTCTTCAACAGTGACAAATTTTAGGCGGCCAAAAATATATTAAGGCCAACATCAACAATTTTCATTATCTGGTATCACCCATGGCATTAAAATCACCCTTGGCCCTTACATGGGTAACCAGAGTCTTTCCATGGACTAATGACGTTGAAATTTTTTTCCCAAAAGCCATCACCCTAATTAACTTTGGGTGGCCTTTTCCTTTTGACTCATCACCCAACCTTTGGGTGACCAAAATTTCCTTTAACGCAATTTTATTTTGTAAAAATAACAATTGCATTTTATGTGACATTAGGTGGCTTGAAACTAAGCCACACTCAACACTTTTTCATTATTTCAGATCACCCTCACCAAACTTGGGTGATCAAAATTATTTCGTGAACCCATAATCATTGGGAAATTTGTTCCAAAGCCATCACCCTAATTCACTTTGGGTGATTAATATTCTCCAAACTCGTCACCCAAGCTTGGGGTGACGATTTTTTTTCTACTATTATTATTATATTATTTTAAACCGTAAAAACGCTATTGGGGCGGCTTTGTCCACTAAGCGTAATAAATATTATATTACACTACACAATATGATCGTAGTAGGCCAACCAAGATCTTCCATGGCCTTCTTGACGCCATCTTGCTTGGTCTTAAGGCTTGGCACTATGGGCATGGGTCGCCCAAACTTGTCTTGTCCTAAGAAATGGGTAGTGCCAATGGGTTCATCATAGTACCTTGCCTCCACAGCATTAGGTTCCACCTTAAATGGCCTGGTGTCAGCATAAACCACCTCCACTTCATCGCCATTCCAAAACATTAAAGTTGGTGTAGTGATGAAGGAACACACCAATTGGAGTGAACCCAATCCATTCCAAGCAAAGCATTATATGAGGATGTGGAATCCATCACAAAGAATGTTGGGAGAGAAGTTTTGGTTCCAACCATGAGTTGTGCTGGTATATCCCTTTTGTTTGGCTAACAACGCTAGAGAAATCACTTACGGTGACGTCAGATTCAATTAAGTCGTCAATACGTTTGCCTAATCTCTTCAAGGAAGAACATGGCAAAATGTTTATAGTGACACCATTGTCGACTAAAACGCGATTAACTGGGATGCTGTCAACATGAACCTTAATATATAAAGGTTTAATGTGGCGAGTCGCATTTTCACTGGGTTTTGTGAAGGTAATGTCTTTGGTGCCAACTATCTTGCCCCCCGAGTATTCGCCTTCACTTTTGGGTAGTTGAATTATCTTTTCATTATATCCAAATGGGGGTGGTTCACTAAGATCCACCTTTTCATTGCTTTTTGCATAAAAAACACAAGGTAAAAACTTTACAATGCAGGTTAACAGTGAATTGTCCAAATGTGATGGAATTACACTCGGATTCTTCATTGAAATCATCTGCTTGCAGCATTACGTTCTCACTTGCAGAAGCAACATTATCATCATTCCTTTCTTTAGGGTGGATTGACCCAAGGTTGGGGTGAGACGATCCTTGATCTACACTCCTGGCATGAGCATCTATTTTAGCTTGAAGTTCAGCTTCTTTCCTTTGCACCAATGCCAATCTTTCATCTAGCCTTGCTTGTTCTAGCAAAACCTTGGCCCCCCATGGTTCTAAACCTCTTCGAACCAAGTCCTCAAATGACATGTCTGCACTAACTTTAAATAGGGTGAAGTCAAGCACATTGGCGTCATCACTAACAATCTCATCATCGGCGTTATTGAACTTAAACTTCTCCAATGTGGTACTTAGGGTAGCCACATCCACATCCATGTTGGCGTTATCAGCTTCTCTTCTAGCTTAAGCTCTTCTCCTTAGTTTCTTCCTTCTCCAAGTCTTTCTATTACGTTGCACAGGTGGATGAGGAAACTTGGGGTGTTGGACTCTCTGCCAATTTCCAATCGTTGCTTTGTTGGGTGGCCTCACCATTCTAGGCCGAACATTATTCATGGCATGATTCTTCTGAGGTTGCACTTCATTTTCAACAGCAACAGTCCTCAACTCCTTCTTTCTTCTTTCAAGCCATGGTCTTAACTCGCTTTTAGACCTTGTTGGGAATTTCACCGAAGGATCAAGGGTATATGGCACCGTTGGTGTTTTTGAAATGGATGGCGCCATCGAATCTGGCCTCACTACCCTTGATTTTGATTGTGGTCTTGGGTGATGAAAACAAACTTCCCTTGTATCTTCTGATGCTTTGATAGTTATTTGAAGCATTGGAGGAGGAGTTCTTTCTTTGGAGAAATCAAGCCTCCTTGGCGCCGTCACTCTAAGTTCCATCAACCTGGGACGTTGTATTTCATGTCTTGCCTTGGGTGGAGAAAACTCCAACCTCCTTCTTGGAGCCAAGTTTCTTAATGCCACAGGTCTTGGAGCCATTGGTCGGTCCATTTGATTCTTTATGGGTCTCACCTCATATGGGTTGACATACCCATACCTCCTTACATTAGTCTTGACCCCGTCATCTACCTTTGGATCACTCACCCTTACCTCTTTGGGGTCATTCTTCATTGGTACTGGGTCATTTGTCATCATGACGCATTAAGCTTTCTCCTCTCTGGTTAGGCGTCCATTGGCTGGGAAATTTGCTACTACTATATTGACCATGACAGGAAATGGGTTCTTTTTACCAACTCCCATATCTTTCTTGGGAGCATCAGGGAACTTGAAAATTCCTCGATCGATATTCTCTTGCACTATGTCGCAACGTGCGGGTTCGGGGTCCGAACCCTACCGCTAAAGACTTTAAAGGGGAAACTACTGTTTCACTAATAGGAGTCGCCATTAATCTTTTTTAACCTAGGTGTGATTAGCCACCTATCCAATTGTTAGGCCTAATGTTACCAGATTGCTTGGCTAGGGTACACTAAACCTAATTAGTCTACTAACCAGAGTATAAAGGGTTCAGGAGTTGGGTACGCGTGGGAAGGATTAGCACCCCCACTACACCCGTCAAAAAGACGGCACTGATGATCGAGCTAAAATTAACCATATTTTTATGATCATTTTTATATGTTTTTTGGTATTTATATGTGTATTTTAACCCTATTTTATAAGTATTTGTGTTTTTTGGTCTTGAAGACAAGAAAAGTGGAAATTTATTGTTTTTCACTCTTTTTGGAGCTATTTTGATGACTTTTTACTCAAATATGGACTTAGCAATTTTGAGTATGGATTTGGAGATTCGAAGTTCGTGATTGAAGATTTTTTGAAGATAATTTGAAGATTTGAAGACTATTGAAGAATTATCTCAAGAGGCAAGAATTGAAGATTGGAGCTTAAATTGCGAAGGATTGAAGACAAGCCATGAATAAGCCCGGAAGCTAAGGAATTTTGGATATTTTATATAGGATAATACTCAGCCCATATAAGCCCACAATTGGAATTAAAATCCCAATTTGTGCCGCCTATATCCAAGGAAATATCCAATTCGCGCATATTCCCGCTACTAGTCCTAACCAGATTAGGGTTCAGCGCAGTCTCGGTAAAAAGGCCATAACTTTCTGCTCAGAGATCTGTTTTAGGCCCGTGAGTAGGCATTGAAAAGCTAACTCCAAATCTAAAACTTTCCTTTGAAGTCCAAGACCCATTTCTGTCAAATTCAAACCCAAAATTGACGTCGACGTTCCTGCATGATTCCAGAATTTTTCAGGATCCTATTTTGACTAGGATTTTCGTTCTAGGAAGACTTTTAAGCTAACGCGGAGACCAAGTCAGCCCTAAGAACGTCCTAGACCCCTATCCTACTTAGAATTGAAGTTTCTAGGGTTATTTTCACTATAAATAGCCATCCTATGTAACACAAATCACACACACAATATCTAGATAATTTTCTCTTCTTCTTTTTCTCTTCTAGTTCTAGTTTTTCTTCTAGGTTTAGGGCTAGGGTGCCGCACCCTCTCTTTGCATAGAGAGGGGCGGCAACCCTAGGTTATTAAAGAGGAGGATTTCCCCCTCAAGTCCTGTAAGTTTTCTTCTTATTCTTTGGATGTTCACTCAATTCATGAGTGAGTAATCCTTTTCTTTTCTCCAATGTAGAATTTAACTGATCTCTTGACTTATATCATGGTGAGATTTTGTGCTTTTATATGAAAATTAATAGGGTATTTCTTAATATCTGTGCATGAATTCTATGTTGCTTGTTTTGATGGATTGAAGCTAGCACTTTCTTGATAAATTAAGTAGTATTAGCTAAATTAAATCTTGAAGGATCTTCGGATTTAATTGTTTGGTAGCAATTGGAAGCGAAGGATCTTCCTTCCCAGGGATTTAAGAATCTTTTACCAATTTTTAATTGCCCGTTGTGCTTGAAAATTACTAGATCTTAATGCTTTATTCTTGAGTAATTATCACACTGGATCAAAAGGTAATTGTTTAAAGAATAAAAGACATAATTCACACTGGATCAAGAGCTTTATCTAATTAAGGTAATTTAGAATTAAATTCCAAGCAAGCCTATCCATTGTTTTTATAATTTGTAGATATCAATGATCCATGTTATTATTGTCAAGAGGGATATTAATTCTATGTTGGAGGGTTTTCTTAATTATTTTCTCAATTTATCCTCTGCTTTTTAATTAATTATTTTCTTTAATTTTCTTGATTGCTTTCTTAGATAATTTTAATTACTTGTTTGATTTGATCTAATTCTACTCTCAAAATCTTCTTTATTTTGTTTGTTTGTTTTAAGAAAATGAACAATAACCTTTCTCTCTGTGGGATCGACCCCTACTTGCCCTAGCTATTTTTAGTTAGTAATTGTTGGGATTTTTATTTTTATGATTGTTGACGACCGATCATAAATTTTGGCGCCGTTGTCGGGGAGATTGAGTATTATTTTCTTTTTCTTTTTCTTTGCTATATTAGATTTGCACTTGATCATCTCTGTTTTGTAGGAAAAATCCAATGGAGCAACAACGTTCGTTAAGAGAGCTGAATTTCAACTGTGAATTGTCAGTACTCTGCATTGACTATCCAGCCATGGACATGTCATACAAGCTGAATTCTGGAGTGATCTGCATGCTGCCAATCTTTCAAGGAGAGTCTCATGAAAATCCTCATGAGCACTTACAAAATTTCTTTATAAGGTGTGCTGCAATCACTGGATGCCTGAAGAACAAGCGAGACTTCGAACTTTTCCTTTAACATTGGAAGGAAAAGCAAGAAGTTGGTTCTTGACTCTGGCATAAAAATCCATAACTTCTTGGAAGGAAATGGAGACAGTGTTTTTGAAAAAATACTTTCCTGAGGCCAAGCGAGCCGATGTAAGAAGGAGAATCACAACCTGTCAACAACTACCTGAAGAAAAGTGGCACCAATACTGGGAAATATACAACAAAATCTGCGCAAGTTGTCCTTACCACAACCTAAGTGAAGCACTGTTGATTCAGAACTTTTATGATGGACTTCCCTATGAAGAATGAACCTATGTTGATGCTGCTAGTGGAGGAAGCCTAACACTCAAAACCCCTGAAGAAGCAAGGAAACTACTCAACACTATGACAGAAAACATCTATCAGTTCAGCATACCAAGGAGTTCGACGATTGAGCCTGAACCTGAATTTCTTCAAGGAATTAATGATCGTTTTGACAAGGTTAATTCGGTCATCTCTTCTTTGACCAATCTAGTGCAGCAAATAATCTCGAATCAAATGGTGAATCAACCTCAAATTCAGCAATTACCCTTGAATTCGACCCAAGGATATACAAATAGCATCGAATGTGATGCACAAGGTTATGGAGTCAATTCAATCGGAGGCAATCAACAGTGGTATGAACGAAAAATGGAATTGTCTGATGTTCCATCTCCATCTTCTAAATTACCACCATCTGCACCTGCGTTTTCTGCTGCGCCACCACCAGATGCTGTTCCCAACATTCAATTGCCAAGTGAAGAGGAGATTTCAACGAAAAGCAAGAAGGATCAGCTTACTTCATCATCAAACGCTTCTTAACCCCAATCAGAAGATGAATAGATGGAAGAGATGCGAGCCAAGTATGATCCACCACCATTTCCTCAAAGGTTTGCAAGTCAACTCAATTCACTACAGAATATAGAGGTAAATGTTCCTTTACTTGATAAAATTGCCGGAATACCCAGGTACGCTTTTTTTCTCAAAGAATTATGCACTAGTAAAAGTAAGTTTTCTGAAAAATATGCTTGCATGAATGACAATGTATCTGCTATATATCAGAGAAAATTGCATCATAAATGCCATGATATAGGATCTTTTACTATTCCTTGTAAAATAGGAAAGAATAAGATAGAAAATGTCATGTGTGAATTTGGATCTCCAATTAACATTATGCCTTATTCTATTTATTCACAATTGAAAATTGAACCTGTGACTAAAACTGATCTGATTATACAATTTGTTGATAGAACTAACATTAAACCTGAAGGTTTAGTCGAGGATGTTTTAGTGCAGATTGGAGATTTTGTTTTTCCTGTAGATTTCTATGTCTTAAAGATGAGTGAAGATGACCATCATCTACCTCATTTGTCGTTGCTGCTAGGAAGACCTCTTCTTGGCACAACCAGAACAAAATATGAAGTCCACGATGGAAAACTCAGCATGGAATTTGATGGGAAACTCATTGAATTCAATATTTATGAAGCCATGAAATCTCCTGTTGAGATTCATTCTATCTGTGCCATTGATGCCATTCAAATTTGTTTAGAACAAGTTCAATCACTTCACCATGAAGATGAACTTGAACTAGATGATGAAGAAATCGAGGAAGCTGAAGTCCTGACGCCTGAAGAGGTAGCAGAAAGGAAGACATGCAGTGAAGAAAATCAGCTCGATCCACTTCGAAAGATGGAGGTAAACAAAGAACGATGGAAGAACGTTGACTTGATAGAGACTACACAAAGACATCAAGAGCCAGAGATTGAAGCGACATTGTCATGGGAAAAACCAATCCATTATGAAACAAGTAAGATTGGAGGTGAATTTCATGATGTTGCTGACATCCCTATCGTGAAGGAAGTTGAAGGAGTGTCAAGCGAAACAATTAATGATTTGGAACCATATGAACTCGATTTGCAAGACTCCTTTCAATTTCTCTTCAATGATGACGATGATGAGCCATGCAACGTCTGCATTCCTGCTCTACCAAAAGAGGTTTTCAAGATTATGTAAGAAGAATCAATGACATCGAAAGAAAATATCATGATGGACATCCCTCCACCTTCTCCTCCAAGACTTGTCAAGCGCAAAGAAGAGCCACCAGATAATGAGCAACTCGAACATCTTGAGCCAAAAGACACAATCGTGCTGAATTCTGTTGACAACCAGCTTTTGGTACATGAAGATCAAGATTTCTTGGGAATCAACAAACTTATTGAGTCTAAATGCTTTGAAGATATCAAACACGTGGAATGGATATCTATGGATCAATTCTTTCTGGAGGACAAGATAATTTGCCAAGACGAGGACACTTTGCAAAGGCACGAAAGGGAGTAATGCCAATCAAGAATGCCGAAAGCACTCATTGCATCAACCTCTCACGACGACAAAGATGGCATTGTCATTCCTAGGTATTCATGGAGTCGCCCTCAACAAAATTGGTGATTTCTTTCCTTATCTCTTCTTTTCACCTTCATATTTTGTGCTCATATTCTTCCAATCTCATCATATTTGCTTTATGCTTTGAAGTGGTATGATCCACCCTAACAAAGGGAGAGGAAGGAAAGTCTAGCCAAAGACATTAAAGAAAGGCGCTGCTTGGGAGGCAACCCAAGAATTTACTAACATGTTAATTTTCTTTTTAGTCTTGTTTTTCTTTTCTTTTTAGGATTCCAAATTAAGGAAACAAGTCGAACAATTGGAGCTTATATTTTGAACATTTTCAAAGGAAACCGAATGAAAGCCCAAAAGAGAGGAGCAAAGGATGGAAGCCAACGCACCGAAAGATCGAGCCAACCTAGCCAACTTATGATCGAGCCTACCACCGGTCATCCACGCCATGCCACCTCTAGCTCGTGCCACATAAATAGAGAAGCTTTCGTAAACTCATCTCCATTTACTTTTTCTATGCATTGTTTTGCTTTGAATGATTATTGCTTGATTGATTGCCTATTCCTTGATTTGAATTAGTTGTTTGTATTTCTTGTTTATGTTTTCTATGCTTTGATTTAGATCTTTATAATGACTCATATGTTATGAATGCCATGATTGATGCTTTGAATTACTTGAATTGCTTTTATGGGTCGACACTTTCTTTGTGAGTCAAGTCTTTCATTAGCACATTTACTTAGTCATCACACTTATGAGGGACACAACACACACATGTGTATTCACATTGACGACAATGTGTCTTTTAAGTGTGGGGGAGAGGGTCTAATAGAGATTATACATGCATTCATTGATCATAATTAATGCCATAATTTTTTTTCGAAAATTTTGAAATTTTTGCGTATATTGAGTGATTGATTTGATTATGAATGATAATGCTTAGAGTTTTTAAGAATGTTTTATTCATCAATTGATTTCTAGCATGCTATCTTATTTCTTAGAATTAAGTATAATTAGAGTTTTGTGATAAAAGCTCATTCTTTACTGCTTCTATGATTATCTATTTCTAGAACTTGTATTGAAATTACAATTATGAAAGTATGTTATGCATATGTCAAGAACAAGTGTGGGGGACTATCTATATAAAGGGTAGTTAAAAAAAATTGTTTTCATAAAAAGAAGTGTCCTTGGAAAGAGGATAAGAGGCATGGAATTGCAAAAATATTGTCCCTCTAAAAACATAAAAAGGAGTCCTTCTAGAGTGCTAGTAGCCTCAAAAATGGGAGTTAGTAACCCTAAATCATGAACACTTCGAGGTTAGTAACCTCAATTTTCTAAAAAGTAATTACCCTTTGAAAATCTATTATAACCCACGAAAACCCTTGATTTGTATCCATGTTATGCATTCCTTTGAGTAATAGAGATAAAGATGAAGACATAAGTTTATGGAAAGAAGTAGTTATAGGATGTGATGAATGGTAAGTAATTTGAACAACTTTAATTATGGTTACTTAAGAATAAAGATGCTTGGTATATTTTAATCTTTTGAATTAAGTGCTCTTATTATTCTTTGTTATTTTGATTTCATGATTGCATTAATCCTTGATATGTGTATGCATTCAAAATTGTGTTTTGAAAAGAATGGTTTTTAAAGATCAAACATAGATTTGTATAAATTTGTTTTTATTTTTCATACTAACCCATGAGTCTATCGAGTCAGTTTAAACATGTTTGTGGGTGTCGTCCTAGTTAAGTAAACCCTCAGGGGGCGTTTGGTTAGGATCACCACTAGTGATCTAAGATCACCAGTGATGCAAGATCACCGGTGATCAAAGATTACATGGGTTTATGGTGGTAATCCAGATCACCCTTAGAAGGGTTATCAGGGGTAATCCGGATTACCACACCAAACCAAAAAATGTAATCAAACGGCATGATCTGAGATCACCTGGCAAGATCACCACAGGTGATCAAACCCAACCAAACGCCCCCTCAGGTGAAATAACACCTCCTGAGTACCTCTATCAGTCTCAGGTTTAAATGGCTTGCGTCACGTGCTAAGTGGCGCCGTACACCTACGAAACTGGAATCTTTATTTGCATTAGTTTTTGTTTTTGTTTTCTTAGTTTGCTAGGGACTAGCAAAGATTTAGTGTGAGGGAAATTATGATCGAGTTAAAATTAACCCTATTTTTATGATCATTTTTATATGCTTTTTGGTATTTATATGTGTATTTTAACCCTATTTTATAAGTATTTTTATTTTTAGGTCTTAAAGACAAGAAAAGTGGAAACTTATTGTTTTTCAATCTTTTTGGAGCTATTTTGATGACTTTTTACTCAAATATGGACTTAGCAATTTTGAGTATGGATTTTTAGAGTCGAAGTTCGTGATTGAAGATTTATTGAAGATAATTTGAAGATTTGAAGACTATTGAAGAATTATTTCAAGAGGCAAGAATTGAAGATTGGAGCTTAAAATGCGAAGGATTGAAGACAAGCCATGAATAAGCCCGGAAGCTAAGGAATTTTGGTTATTTTATATGGGATAATACTTAGCCCATATAAGCCCACAATTGGAATTAAAATCCCAATTTGTGCCGTCTATATCCAAGGAAATATCCAATTCCCGCATATTCCCGCTACTAGTCCCGACAGGATTAGGATTCAACATAGTCTCGGTAAAAAGGCCATAACTTTCTGCTTAGACGTCCGTTTTAGGCCCGTGAGTAGGCGTTGGAAAGCTAACTCCGAGATCTATAACTTTCCTTTGAAGTACAAGACCCATTTCTTCCAACGTCAAGCCCAAAATTGATGTCGAAGTTCCTGCATTATTCCAGAATTTTTCAGGATCCTATTTTGACTAGGTTTTCGTTTTTTGAAGACTTTTAAGCTAACACGGAGACCATGTCAGCCCTAAAAACGTCCTAGACTCCTATCCTACTTAGAATTGGAGTTTCTAGGGTTATTTCCACTATAAATAGCCACCCTATGTAACGCAAATCACACACACAGTATCTAGATAATTTTCTCTTCTTCTTTTTCTCTTCTAGTTCTAGTTTTTCTTCTAGTTTAAGGGCTAGGGTATCGCGGCAATCCTAGGTTATTTAAGAGGAGGATTTCACCTTCAAGTCTAGTAAGTTTTCTTCTTATTCTATGGATGTTCACTCAATTCATGAGTGAGTAATCCTTTTCTTTTCTCCAATGTAGAATTTAATTAATCTCTTGACTTATATCATGGTGAGATTTTGTGCTTTTACATGAAAATTAATAGGGTATTTCTTAATATCTCTGCATGAATTCTATGTTGCTTGTTTTGATGAATTGAAGCTAGAACTTTCTTGATAAATTAAGTAGCATTAACTAAATTAAATCTTGAAGGATCTTCGGATTTAATTGTTTGGTAGCAATTGGAAGCGAAGGATCTTCCTTCCAAGGGGTTTAAGAATCTTTGACCAATTTTTAATTGCCCATTGTGCTTGTAAATTACTAGATCTTAATGCTTTATTCTTGAGTAATTATCACACTGGATCAAGAGGTAATTGTTTAAAGGATAAAACAGATAATTCACACTGGATCAAGAGCTTTATCTAATTAAGGTAATTTAGGATTAAATTCCAAGCAAGCTATCCATTCTTTTCATAATTTGTAGATATCAATGATCCATGTTATTATTGTCAAGAGGGATATTGATTCTATGTTGGAGGGTTTTCTTAATTATTTTCTCAATTTATCCTCTGCTTTTTAATTAATCGTTTTCTTTAATTTTTTTGATTGTTTTGTTAGATAATTTTAATTACTAATTTGATTTGATTTAATTGTACTTTCAAAATCTTCTTTATTTTGTTTGTTTGTTTTAAGAAAAAGAACAATAACCTATCTCTCTGTGGGATCGACCCCTACTTGCCCTAGCTCTTCTTAGTTAGTAATTGTTGGGATTTGTATTTTTATGATTGTTGACAACTGATCAACTGACTAGTCTAGAATTAATTATGGGTTTCTATTATTGGTTGTCTCTATTCCTTAAAGTATTTTCATGCCATTAAACTCTTTTATTAATCTTTGAAATTAAGCAAATCAACAAGCAAAAATGATTTTTTTTTTTTGAAATAGGAATGTGGGGAGTTGAAAGTGATCATTAAACCCCTCAATCAGTGTCTCTTCCCGTTTATTGTTTGTTCTCTTTTTGGGTTCCTCATGAGAGGATTTTCTTTAAAACTTACCATTAAACGACTCAATTTGAAAAACAATGCTGTTTGACGGGAACTTTTCCACTTTGAAAACTAAAACCGAAAATGACGGGAACTTTCCCTTAATTAAGAACTAAAACCTGATGGGAACTTTCCCAATTTGAAAACTTTGAAAACTTGATGGGAACTTTCCCAATTTAAAAACTTTGGAAACTTGATGGGAACTTTCCCATTTTTGAAAACTTTGATAACTTGATGGGAACTTTCCCAATTTAAAAAGAGCTAAATTGAATAGTTTGAAAACTTGTTGGGAACTTTCCCATTTAAAAAGAGCTAAATTGAATACTTTGAAAACTTGATGGGAACTTTCCCATTTTGAAAACTTCGAAATTCTTTTTGATTTTTGAGTTTTGAATTTGTTTTTTTGGATTTTTGAAAACCATTTTATTAATTTTTAAAATACTCAATTTTTCCTTTTGAATTTTTATCTTTGAAACTAAAAGAGAACAATTCACAAGCACAAACTCTTTTTTTAATTTTGAAGAAAATAGTTTTATTCTATTTCACTTTCAACTTTAATCTTTTTTGGATTTTCTTTAACAATTAATTGAAAATTACTAAGCCTAAGCCCTAGATGCATGAATGCACGTGAGGCATGTTTTCCGATTGAATGCAAATTTTTGCTGAATAATTATACGAGGAATACCTTTCGGGCACCCGCCACTCATATTGACTAAGACTCCCTTTCGGATATTCCAAGCCTAGAAAGGATGAATTAAGACCGACAAAGATTGTCTAAGTCCCAATTAATCATTCCATCATCGGATCAATTTAAAATGATCTCAAGTGATGATGGTAAATGCAAATGATGCATGAAATTTCAATTTTGATTGATTTACTAGGTGATTATACGAGAAATCCATCCAGATCCAAAGGGAATCAATTTTATTAATTTTGAATAAACATGGTAAATTGCAGCAATTTATGAAAAATAAACATGAATGAAAATGTTGAAATTAATCTAAACTTAAATTAAAACTTAATATTTTTAAAACCTAAATTCAATTTTTACCAAATTATTGAGAATTAGACTAAATTACTAATCTGCCCAACTATTTAGAAAAAATGAACTAATTCTAGAACTTCATTTGCACCAACTTATTAAAAGTTAAAATAAATTACTTAAACTAATAATTATTTATTGAAAATTCAAATGAATTACTAATTTAAATATCAAAACTAGACCTTAAATTAAACTAATGCAAATTAGCTTAAACCCCATAAACCCAAATTCATAGAAAAACAAAGGAGGCCCAAATGGATAAAACAAATAAAAAGTCCAACTAAAAAACGAAAGGCCCACTTCATAGAATGAATATTACCCAATTTGAAGGTGGGCTTGGGGGGGTGTGTTTGGGTCAAGTTTTTTTGCTACCGGGTCAGGTCTTGTGGGTTGGTATAAATACTTAAACAAAACCCTAAATTTCCCTAAGCTTCCTTCTTCGTCATCGCCCCCTTCACCACGCCACCACCTGAGCGGCCTCGCCTCACCGTGCCGGAGCTCCGGCCAACCTCCGATGGAGCTGAAAATGTGTAGATTTGCTCCTCCCTTCACCCCGCAACCGGATCTGGTGCTAGTTCTTCCCAAAACCGCCCTTAACCCGGCGAAATAAGCTTAACCCAAATCAAAATCCCCCTTTTCGATCCGGCCAACTTCACCATTGGATGGTTCTAGTTTTAAACTATGTTATTTTACTCCATCATGGCTGTATATCCACCGAACGGTTTTGTGATCCAAGACTCCTAACACTAAAAAACCCAAAACCGAAAATATGAGCCTTAAACCAAACCAAAAGGTAACTGTATTAAACCGACTTGTATTAAACCGCTTCAGCCTCTTACTCTAAACTCTCTAGTTAACTTCAGCAAAAGAAGACCTCGAAGAAGAATCCCGAAAAGGTGATTGTTTCTTTCTAATTTTTGATATTTTTTTGTAAAAAAGACCCCAAACCTCTTACTCTCTACTCTTTCTGCCTATTTTTCTGAATTTTTGTATGTTTCTTGTATCTTTTTCCTGTATTTTTTTACTGCTCGAATGGACTATTGGAGAACTATGAACCCTAGAGTTTTCTCTTCTAAAACCCTCTAAAAATAAAATTCTCCTCACGCTGCTTATTTCCCTCCCAATCTAAAACCCCTAAACTTCTCTAAAAACTGTCCTCCTTTTAAAAAAACCTCGCCCTCTCCTCTCTTATTTTTTTGTTTTTGTACCCCTGAAAATTGTTGTAACTGGTTCGAAGAAATTTCCTCTCCCCTTCCCCTATTTTGTCTTTTTTGCAGGTGTAGTTTTCCCAAACCGTGTGAAGGACCGAGTGTTAACACGGTTTATTCTCCCTCTCTCCCTGTTTTGTCTGTTTGTTGGTTCCATTTGCTTCTCACGTGTGCCTTTTCTTTGCAAATGAAATTGGTTACTCACGTGTAAAGGCATGAGGTGGCAACAGTTTAAGGTGAGTTATTCTGTCTTTACCAATGCTTTGAATTTCCTGTTATTGTTGTATGTTGGAGAATTTTGCTTGCAACTGCCTTGAATCTTGCAGCCTCTTCTTAATTCTCTTGAATGCAAATTGAGATTCCTGTTTTGCTATAAACTTTAGGGAGATTATGAACTGCACTTGCCTATTTGCTTGAAATCTGTGTTTTTGTGCGAGTGCAATGTCTTTGAAACTTATTGAGGTGCATGAAAATGAATGTAAGCATGAATTTGGAAAATTTTATGGATGATGAATGTGGATGGGCTGCTGACTTTGCAAAAAAAAGGAAATATATGAATGCTCTTGGATGTTAACGCTTGTATTTTAATAACATGGACTAACTAATAATTCAAATCTATGAATGCAATGATGATTATTGTAAATGGAGACATGAAGATGTAAACTGTAATGCATGCAAAAATGCTACTGAAATTGTCTTTTGATGATCCTAATCACAATGCGACATGGTGATGATGAAAGTATACTGCTATTTGACCTAAAATAGAATGTTGATATGACGAACTATAAACCTATGTTTGATTCAATCTGCTGCCTTATTTATTGTTCCTGAAAATGCTATGCTTTGTATGAGACCAAATGTAGTGTATGTGTGAAAATGTTTATGCTTGAATGTGAGAGTGATTGAAGTCTTTAATGTGCTGAAAATGTGAGTGTAATGCCTAAATTGTATGATGTGTATGTGGCGCCATGTTGCTGCATCTAAAAGTGCAATGCCTACTGGAAAATTAGCTTGTGTGCTGTCTTACTGGAATTCTTCTGTTTTGGTCTTTATGCTGCTGTAAAGTGAATCTAAAATTTTTAGAGAGGCTTGGAATTTGTATGCAATGTGAAAATGCTTATACGAATGCATTTCATGTAATGCATATGCTTTGGATGTATACGAAAATGATGATACACTTGAGATGAAATGGATGCTTCATGGCTATTCCTTGGTTGCTAAAATATGAGTGCTTGATAATGTGAATGCAAAAACTAAATGCGATGCATGCTATTAAATGCAATGAATTCGCAATAAAATTGATGATGGCACTAACTATGAAATGCTATGCAGTGAAACTAAGGTGTATTACATCTTGTCATCTAGCAAGAAGGGATAAGAGGCAATGACTTGTTGAAAGAAATGACAAACGGAGGGGCTGTTTTGACCTTTTGGTATTTTGTAATAGTAATTTGGGAAAGGCAAGGCAAATGAGGGAAATGAATTTAAGAGAATTCCTTCTTGTAACCCCATCTTTTTTTGTATTTTTTTAAATGAAAAATGTAAAGTAAAGGCAAACTATATTATTCTTTGCATTTTTCTTGAAGGGAAAATGGAATCAAAATGGGCTATCAAATGCACTTGGATTAGGTTTAAGGTTGAGTATCAAGCCCAAAGCCAAACGGGTCCAACCAAATTAATGAAAGGGTAAGGCCTATAGAATAACCAAGGAAAGATTGGTTCAAAGACTGATTTCATTGATGTATGGTCAGTGTATATATATACACACAATCTGTTACAAGATTATAGGAAATTCAAAAATACAAATCTAAATTCAAAATACAAATGCAATCTTATCAGCAACAAACATTTGACTAAGGAAGTTTAGTTTAAGAGGGAAAGGATAAAGTATTATCCTTTACACGCCCCCTCAAGATGGAGAGTCTCCATTTGAAACTCCAATCTTGGAAACCATATGTAAGAATTTCTGGCGAGGAAGTGGTTTTGTAAGTAGATCAGCCAATTGATCATGAGTTGAGATGTGTCGAACAAAGAGCTAACCTATATTGACTTTGTCTCTCACAAAATGAAAGTCTATAGAGACATGTTTCATTTTTGAATGTAAGGTTGGATTTACTGAGACATATGTAGCTCCCACATTGTCATAGTAAATTGTGGGAGCCTGCTGGACTGAAACATTAAGTTCACAGAGTAAGTTTTGAATTCAAGTCAATTCGGCAGCTGCATTGGCAATCGACCTATATTCAGCTTCAATGGAAGATCTTGCTACAGTTTTTTTCTTCGTACACTTCCAGGAAACAAGGTTACCAGCAAAGTATATTAGGTAGGAAGAGACTGATCTTCTATCCCCTCTGTCGCCAGCCCAATCAGCATCGGTCTATGCTACTATAGGTGAGGAGTTCCCTGACTTGGAACGCAACAAAAGGCCACATGAAACACTTCCCTTGAGATACCGCAAGATGCGCTTGACGGCTTGCCAATGTATATCAGTTGGCTTATGCATAAATTGTGCCATTTTATTTACTGCAAAAGACAAATTTGGCCTAGTGATAGCCAAGTATTGTAAGGCACCAACCACACTCCGAAACTTAGTAGCAACATTTAGAGGTTCCCCATCAGAAAGAGTAAAAGAAGCAATAAGCAATAGAGCTCATTGGAGTAGAAACTGGCTTAGAATCTAACATGTCGGTCAGCTTTAGTAAGTCCACAATATACTTACGTTGGGAAAGCAGAAAACCTTCTGATGTTAGAGTTGTTTCAACGCCAAGAAAATAACTCAATGGGAGAAGTTCCTTGAGAGAGAATTTTGCTAACAATGCTTGAACAAATTCATGAATGACAGAGTTATTGTTGCCAGTTAGGATAATATCATCAACGTACACCAAAAAATAGATTATCACTCCCTGATTTGAATATAGAAAAAGTGAAGAATCTGATTTGGATTGATTAAACCCATAAGCAAGAACTGCGGATGTAGGTGCGGAAGGTGTAGGATGAATGTTTCTTGGACTGTCAGACGGAGAAACAGGTTGATCGTTGAGTTGCTGCGTTGATGATACCTGTGTGGAAACTGGAGTGGAAGTTATAGGAAACGATGGTGGTTGTTGAAGTTGAATGAGATTAGGATAAGATGAAAGAAAAGATGTAGAATGATTTTGATCTAACGTACCTGAGGAGGAGAGTGAGTGATAAGGGAAATCTTTCTCAACAAAAACTACATGGCGTGAGGTAAAAATCTTTTTTGTTTTGGGCTCATAACACTTATAAGCACTTTGATGATCACTGTAACCAATAAAAATACAAGGTTTTGACCGAGGTTCCAGCTTATGCTTATTGTAAGGCCGAAGCCACGGGTAGCATAAACAACCAAAAATTTTGAGTTTCGCATAATTGGGATCTTTTTGCAAAAGAGCTTGAAAGGGAGATTTGTGGTCTAAAATTTTGGTTGGCATTTTGTTTATGAGGTAAACGACTGTTTGAAATGCAAAACTCCAAAATTTAATAGGTAATGAAGCTTGGTGCATAAGTGTTAAACCTGTTTCGACAACATGTCTGTGTCGTCGTTCTGAAATTCCATTGTGCTCAGGCGTATAAGGCGGTGTTTTGAGATGGGAGACACCATGAGTTTGAAAGAAAGTCCGTAGCTTCTCATATTCTCCTCCTCCATCAGAATACACTGAAATAATTGAAGTTTTAAAGTGATTTTCAACAATAGCTTTAAATTTGGGAAAAAGAACAAAGAGATCAGACTTTCGTTTTATTGGATAAAGCCAAACACATTTAGTAAAATGATCCACGAAAATTACATAATAGGCATAGCCATCAACAGAATGTTCTGGAGCTGGTCCCCAAACATCAGTATATAAAAGCTCTAAAGGTCTAGCACTAGTTAAAGTAGAATGAGCAAAGGGCTGCTTATGGCTTTTACTACACTGGCAAGAATTACAAGATGAAAAATCAACAGAAGACGAGGGTAATGAAAATTTATTCAAGACACAATTAAGAATGGACCGAGATGGATGGGCCAGACGTTTGTGCCAATCAATAACAGAAACACTGGCAGAAAGGAAGGCAGCTGGTGATTTAGGACTAATGGAGTCTGGCAACCGGTAGACATCATCAACGAGCAATCCCCGAGTCAAGACCTGTTTTGTCTGCAAATCCTTCACCCAAAAATATTCATCAAAAAATTCAATAGAAACGTTATTCGCTTTACAGAATTTCGAAACAGAAATCAAATGTTGTTTGATGCGAGGTACACAAAGAACATCATCCAATTTATAGGAAGTATTCACACAAGTTAAATTTGCAGAGCCATAGTGTGTAATTGGCAAACCTGAACCATCCCTAATGATAACTTCATTCGTGCAATCATAATCAGAAACAATGGACAAATTTTTAAGATCTGTAATAACGTGATGAGAGGCCCCTGTATCCATGCATCAGCATTTTTCACCAGAAGAGTTTGCTACATAGTTGGTCATCAAGTGGGGACTTTTCTGCACATCAAGTGAATTATTAGTGAAGCTTAGGAATAAAAATCACAAATTACATACCAAGGGTGTAAGTCAAGAATCAAATTGTATCAAAGATCAAGCAAAACCCTAAATGAAGGGCCAAAGCAATCATGAGAATAAGTGGAGTCTTTGATCAAATGGAAACAAAATATTGGACATGCATGAGTCAAATTGAATCAACCTAAAAAAAAATCAAGCCTTTAACTTCAAAATTTCCATTTTTCAAATTGGAATTAATTTACATGAGTTCATCAATTTCTTTTCAAGTTGATTTTGATTTGAAAAAAATTTGATCTTTTGCCCCAAGTTTACTTTTTCCAAACTAAAGTCAACCCAAAAGGGTTCAATATACCACTTTCAAGCTAACCTTAATTTAAGAAAAGAAAATCTTAACTTTAGGCCAAGATCCCATTTTTTCAAACCAAAATTAGCTCAATTAGAAATCAAGAAATCAACATAAATCATTTCCAAATTAAAAATCAATACTTTAAGATGCTTAGTTAAAGTATCATCTATCAAATCACTAATTAAAATGACAAAAAGTACAAATGCAATGCATTACACAAGAATGGAGAATATTCTTGGACATTTTAATTTGAATGCGAAAACAAACATGTTAACCAGTCATTGACTAGAAATGACCAAAATGCCCTTGAGGCAAAAAGTGACCACAATGCCCCTGGACGACTTTAAATGTCAATTAAGGATTGATCCAGTTTAATTTGGAGGATACAAGTAAGATTAGGGTGTCTACAGCTGCCCCTCTTTGTGCGCTTTCTAACTATCGGGAGGTGTACAAAAGAGTAGTTTGCATACTTTCTAAGAGTTGGGAAGGGCACAAAGACGTAGACACCCACTTATTCCTGTCTGAAGAAAAAGTCATCCGGCATTTATTTAAAGAACAAATTCCCTGTCGACAGCTGGTCTTTGAAAGATCCTGTTAAAAACAAAATGGTATGTTGTTTATGAAAATGCATGCATGTCAGATGATGCCAAATGATGTCAATTGTTGCTCATGCATTTAAGCCCTTGCAATCATGAAATGAATTATTTACAAATCTTGAGATAGTCATTAATTTGTTTTACTTTTCTGAGTCATCTTTTCAAATTTTCCCAAATGCCGCCAGTCATACCCTCCAGTAAATACTTCGGACCATCCTGTACATCTGTTCTTCCAACTGATCTTGACTTGGTTCATATTTTTTTCCTCCTAAACCTTTGCCTTACTCTCTTTTTGACAAGTTACCTGATTTTTTCACCAAGCTTCCTTTTGATAACTTTGCCCTTTATCGTAATTGCCCCATTGCTGCATTTATTTTTATGTCATGTTGGGTTGCTTCTCTGGAGGATGACCAGTCTTATGCTTGTTTAAAAATATGCCATCTCGTCCTACCGTTTATTATTCGTGATGAAATGAAATGCAAAGAAGAGAAATCCATAACTAAAAAGACCTCGATGTCTTTTATTAAATATTGACATATATACAAGAATATAAGAAAGATAGATGGTAGGGAAACAACTTAATTATTAGAAGAAAAGTCTGAAAACAGGAAACTATTTTAATAAGATAGCACCTCATGATGATGAATACTCCGACGACAAGATATTGATGGTTCCAAGGGTTCTGGACAGACCTGCTGTACTGACGGCGGTTGACTCAGTCTGGATCATAGCCTCACCCTTTTAACCTTAAGAGATAGTTTGGCATTCATCCACTAACAACCCACAATTCTCCTTTACTTGAGCTGCCCTTTACGGGTTTTCAACTCAAGTCTCCTTTTCCATCCTTCGCTTAAGTCGCCCTATTCGGGTTTTCAACCTAAGCGACCCCCAGTGGACCCAAGCCGCCCTTTGCGGGTTTTCAACTTGTGCCCCTCCTTTTTATTTGTTCTTCTTTTTCTAACCTCTTGCTTTTTTAGGCCGAGTTTTTTTTTTTAGGCATAATACTTCTTCACTGCATCTGAACTGATAGGAGCTGGGAAAACTTCTCCATCCATTTATTGTAAGATGAGAGCTCCTCCAGAGAAAGCCATTTTAACCACATAGGGACCATCCCAATTGGACGTCCATTTGCCCCTCGGATCACACTGATCAGGGAGAATCCTTTTTAGCACCAAATCGCCTTCCTTAAATTCTCTTGGACGTACTTTCTTGTTGTACGCCCTTTCCATCCTTCTTTGATACAATTGGCCATGACAAATTGCGGTGAGCCTTTTCTCATCAATCAAATTCAGCTGCTCATATCTCTCTTGTACCCATTCATCTTCCTCTAACTTCACTTCTTTGAGAACTCTTAGCGAAGGAATTTCAACTTCAATTGGTACTACTGCTTCCATCCCATAAACTAACGAGTAAGGGGTTGCCCCAGTTGATGTTCTAACACAAGTTCGGTATGCATGGAGAGCAAATGGTAACTTGTCCGCTAGTCACGATAGGTCTCTGTCATCTTCTCAATGATCTTCTTAATATTCTTATTAGCTGCTTCGACCGCACCATTCATCTTAGGTCGGTATGTAGTTGAGTTGCTATGAATGATCTGGAACTGTTTGCATGTCTCTTCTATCAATCCCCGGTTCAAGTTAGATGCATTATCGTTGATGATTCTTTCTGGTAGTCCATACCTGCAGATGATCTCCTTCTTGATAAATCGGGTCATTACGGCCTGAGTGACACTTGAGTAGGAGGCTGCCTCAACCCATTTAGTGAAATAATCAATGGCTACCAAGATGAACCGATGGCCATTCGAAGCCTTGGGGTGAATAGCTCCGATAACATCTATGCTCCACATGGAAAAAGGCCAAGGGGAAGACATGACGTGCAAAGGATTCGGAGGGACATGTATGTAATCTCCGTATACCTGACATTTATGGCACTTTCTCACATACTTGATGCAATCTGTCTCCAAGGTCAACCTGAAATACCCAGCTCTCATAATCTGTCGGGCCATTTTATGTCCACTAGCGTGGCTGCCGCATGAACCACTATGAACTTCCTCCACAATCTTTCTTGCCTCAGCTGCATCTACACATCTCATCAATGACAAATCCCAGCCCTTCTTATACAAGGTTTCAACGCTCAAGAGATACCCTTGCGCCATTTTCCTGATCATTCTCTTATCATTTTCCGTGGCATGCTCCAGGTATTTTTGATTTTTAAGGTATTGGAGGATATCGAAATACCAAGGATTCCCGTCCACCTCATCTTCTATACTCATGACATGTGCCGGCGAATCTTTCATTTGAACTTGTATCGGCTGAATTTCCATGTTAGTCCCACTTTGAACATGGACGACAGAGTTGCTAAAAGCATCGGCTATCTGGTTATCCTCTCTTGGCAAATAATAAAATGAAATGCTTTCAAATGGTTTGATCATCTTTACAACATGATCTTTGTACAACACCATTTTGGAATCTCTGGTTTGCCATTCCCCTTTCATCTGATAAATTACAAGCGTTGAGTCCCCATATACTTCTAGTTCCATCACATTCCTTTCTAAAGCCAATTGGATTCCTAGAATACAGGCTTCGTATTCGGCCACATTATTAGTTGCATAAAATCCCAACCTGGCTGTAGCAGGAAAATAGTCACCGCTTGGGGAGATTAACACTGCCCCGATGCCCTGCCCTGACAAATTTGAGGCACCATCAAAGTATACTTTCCATTTTTCTTTTACCTTCTCATCCTCTTCTACCTGAGCAACTGACATTAAATCTTCATCGGGGAAATCAAATTTCACCGGCTCATAATCCTCACTTGCCCGATCTGCCAAGAAATCGGCAATAGCACGTCCTTTAATGGCTTTCTGTGAAACATACACTACATCATATTCTGAAAGAAGGACTTGCCATCTTGCAATTCGTCCTAACAACCCTGGCTTCTCAAATACATATCTGATCGGGTCTAATTTAGACACTAGCCAAGTAGTGTGGTACAACATGTACTGCCTTAAACGGTGTGCGGCCAATGCCAACGCGCAACACATTTTTTCCAATGATGAATACCTGATCTCGCAGTCTATGAATTTCTTGCTTAAATAGTAGATGGCGTGATCTTTCTTTCCTGTATCATCTTGATGTGCCAACACGCATCCCATTGAATTCTCAAACACCGATAAGTATAGGATCAGAGGTTTTCCTTTTACAGGCGGAACTAACACCGGGGGATTTACCAAGTAATTCTTGATTTTCTCGAAAGCTGCTTGACATTCTTCGTCCCATTCTCCGGGATTCTTTTTCTTGAGCAACTTGAATATCGGGTCACACTTCGCGGTCATCTGTGAAATGAACCGTCCTATATAGTTCAAGCGCCCCAAAAACCCTCTCATTTCCTTTTGAGTCTTAGGCGGTGGCAAGTTCTGGATGGCTTTGATTTTATCTGGATCCACGTCTATTCCTTTTTCACTAACGACAAACCCCAGTAATTTTCCCGATGTAGCTCCGAAAGTGCATTTTTAGGATTTAACTTAAGCTGGAATTCCCTCAGCCTCACAAAAAGCTTTCTCAAGTTTAGGATATGCTCCTTGGGTGATCTAGCCTTGGCAATCATATCATCCACATGTACTTCTATCTCTTTGTGCATCATGTCATGGAAAAGTGTCACCATGGCCCTCTGATAGGTTGCCCCAGCATTCTTTAACCCGAATGGCATGACTTTGTAACAAAAGACACCCCAAGCCGTAACAAAAGCTGTCTTCTCCATGTCCTCTGGTGCCATTTTAATCTGATTATAGCCCGAAAATCCATCCATGAAAGAAAATATAGAATACCCGGCAGTGTTGTTTACCAAAATATCTATATGTGGCAATGGGAAGTTGTCTTTAGGACTGGCTCGGTTCAAATCCCTGTAGTCCACACACATTCTCACCTTTCCATCCTTCTTCGGTACTGGGACTATATTTGCCTGCCATTCCGGGTATTTTGCCTCCTGCAAGAATCCGACATTAAACTGCTTTTCCACTTCATCTTTTATCTTGAGTAGCATATCTGGTTTCATTCTTCTCAACTTCTGTTGTACTGGCTTACTATCCGGCCTGATGGGCAATCGATGGACGGCTATTTCTGGATCGAGACCTGGCATATCTTGATAAGACCATGCAAACACATCCGGAAACTCCCTCAACAGATCTACCAAGTCTTGCCTATCTTCTTCTGATAGTGTAGTACCGATCTTCACTTCCCTCGGATCTTCCTTTGTCCCCAAATTTATCGACTCTGTGGATTCTTTGTGAGGTAAAATATGTTTCTCCTCTTGTTCGACTAATCTCAAAAGGTCTGAGGGTAGATTCTGATCCTCAGTGTCTTCATCGTCTAGCTCATCAGTACAGACATGTCTGTCGAAGTTGAACCCAGGCTCATTTGGAGCGTCTTTGCATTCATCATCATTTGGCCTGAGAATAAGATCAAAGAGAATATATACATAGAAGAAAAAAATAGAAATGATAATAATCCAAAAGATTGTGAGATGAATGATAAAGAGAAAGAGATGATGTGACTTGGAATATGGATTGAACATATGCATTGTATTTCATTACTGGTGATAAAAAGTGAGACATGTGGATAGTTTAAACAAGCATGAGATCAGTCTTTAATTGAATTTAAAACAACTCTAAGTATTCTTGGAAACCACTATTAAGACAAGTTCATTACATTTCCAAATTAGACATCAAGACAGCACAATCGTAAGCTTCACAGTTGTCCAACTCTTCTCCTGGAGCCATTGGATAGACTTAGGGGTGAGACTCGGGTTCCTCCTCAATCATTGCATTGATGGGAAGTCCTTTCATCTTCTGATCCATTTCCTCTTTTTCCTGACCCTGCTGATTCCCATCTTCACCATCCCATCCAGAAGGCTTGAAATTCTGATACAGAGCCCGCACATCAATTTTCTTTCCCTCAGTAGTGGCTTTACCCGTTCTCTCAGCTTTCCTCTGTTTTCTTGCCTCACCCACTATCTTACGATCTTCGGCGGTAGCCTCAAACCCCAAACCGAACACCATATTCTGTTTGCAGTCTGTCGGAGCTTCCTTCATTCCTTGGGCGTATTTTCCCAACCCTTGCCCCTCTCTCCATCCTTGTTTCTTTAGCATTTGGACAGACATTACTAATGGTCCCGGGGGAGTCAGAACCTCATCCACCTCGTAGGCTCTAAAAACGCATTCATAAGACTCCTCAGAAGCTTCCACATAAGGGGTAGCACAAGTGTGGGCGACCAGCATGTCTTTCTGCCCCTTTATCATCACAAGTTTCTCAGGAGTTCTGAACTTGACCCTTTGATGCAGAGAAGAAGGGACTGCCCCAGCCATGTGGATCCATGGTCTCCCTTGTAAGCACGAGTAAGAAGGGTTTATATCCAGCACTTGGAACAACATATTAAATGAAACTGAATCTATTTCGAAAGGAATCTCAATCTCACCAATAACACCCCTTTTAGTTCCATCAAATGCACGGACGACCTTATGGTTTGTCCGGATATATGTTTGTTCCACAGGAAGAGCTCTCAACGTATTCAAGGGCATAATGTTCAATGCAGAGCCATTATCTATGAGTATGCCTCCCATCCCCATGTTTTTGCACCTCACTGCAATGTGTAATGCTCTTATGCCTCATTTTCCTCCCTCCGGAATCTCATCATCAGAGAACGTGATAAAGCCATCTGCTGCGATATTCCTGGCTAAATGATCCAGATCGTTAACCGAGATGCTGTGCGGCACATAGGCTTGACTTAACACTTTCATCAAAGCATTTCTGTGAGCCTCGGAATTCAGGAGCAAACTTAAGATGGAAATTCTGGCCCGAATCTTGTTCATGGCGTCAATCACACTGTACTCATTGTACTTAATGATTTTCAAGAACTCCCCTGCTTCGAAATCTGAAACCGGTTTGGCCACCACCGCTTCACTAGGAGTGCTCGGCGTCTGATCCTTCTCAACCATTTCCTTTACCAGAGTGTTTGTTTTCTCATGTGCAACACGACTCATCTCTGGTGAGTATATTCTTCCACTACGAGTCATTCCTCCGACTCCCGTGACATTTTTTGAACTTTATTCCCCTTGTGATGTCGAATAACTACATTCATACTTCCAAAATACTTGATGGCTATTCTTATAAGGGAAAGGTTGGGGTGGTGTCACAATCAAAGATGCTGTTGATGACTTTTGCAGATGTAGTGGTAGTACCGTTGGTGGTTTGGGAATGAAAGGTTGTGATGGTGGGACTGACGGTGGTACTGGAACGAATGGCTGGATCTTTGGTGGGCTGGGAACAAAAGGCTGAGTCTGCTCTTTAACGATCACATTTGCTTCCCTTACCGACTTCCCCACATAAAACTCAATTTGGTGTTCATCCATTAACCTCTGCACTTTCTCTGCAAATTCCAGGCACTGGCGGATCCCATGAACCAGACCATGATAAGGACAAACTTCCTCAACGTCCCCTTCTCCAAATTCCCCGGCTTCAATCATCTCAGCCTTGTCAAAGCTTTATATACTGTGCTGAAACGTGTGATGACTTTAGAGGTCCTCTTCTTCACAACTTCTTCCCTTCCAATCATAGTTACTTGGGCTCCTCCCTGATTCTGAGCTTGAGTTCTCGGAACAGCATTTCCAAAACTCAACCTTCCACTTTCAACTAAGTCCTGGACAACATACTTTAGCTTCATGCAATTTTCAGTCGCATGCCCCTCAGTTCCAGAATGGTAATCGCAATGTGCGTTGACGTCGTACCACCTATAACGGCGTTCCAGCGGCAATGGTTGAGCAAATGGCAACCTCTCCACTAACCCTTGCTGTAACAATTGCGGCAACAGTTCGATATAAGTATAAGGAATTGGGTCTATGGGAACTTTCTCTCTGATTGGGCCGTTAACCCCTGACGGAGCAGCTTGAGTGGCTGATTGTGTAGATTTTAAAGTTGCATGGTTGGGATAAGAAGATCTTGGTTGGAAAGGAGCCCCTCCTGTCGCATTCACATTCCCCGGGTATTTGTAAGGATAAGGGCTTTGCTGAGGGGGTGTATAGTATCCATAAGGCTGATACTGGTAAGTGTAATTTTGTGGTGGCCGTGGGTAATACTGTTGCCCCTTGTTTCTTGGCCTGAAACTATCTTGCTCAACTTCATGCACATCCCCTTCCTTCATTCTCTGATATGTCGGGTCTTTCTTTTCAACCTCCCCGAAGACTCCACTTCGAACCCCAGCTTCATAGGCTTCACCTGCCACAATTAATCTAGTGAATGAATCAATTGCTGCCTGATACAGTTCTCGGTAATACTCCTTTGGCAGTGTGTGTAGAAACTTGGAGCCTATTTCTGAATCCTTCATATGTGGGTCAATTTCTAAGGCCATGTCCTTGAATCGCTGGCCATATTCCTTAATAGTCTCACCCGGTTTCCTCTTCATGCTCAATAGTGTTTCACGGGAAGGAGCCAATTCATCAATGTACTTGTATTGCGCTATGGAAGCATTAGCCATGTCATTCCATGTCTTGATCTGACTGGAATCCAATCTGTTGTACCACTTAGAAGACGAACCCGTAAGACTTCTCTGGAAGTAATGCATGAGCATATCATCCGAACTGTAAGGCTGCATCTGGCGCACATATGTGTTAACATGGTCTTCTGGAGATCTGGTACTATCAAATTTTTCAAACTCGGGGACTTTGAATTTGTGTGGTAATACCAGGTCTGTAACTAGGGACACCTTATCCA
The DNA here is from genome assembly GCA_001974825.2 of Corchorus olitorius. Lineage (NCBI taxonomy): Eukaryota > Viridiplantae > Streptophyta > Magnoliopsida > Malvales > Malvaceae > Corchorus > Corchorus olitorius. The sequence continues at coordinate 29,521 of AWUE01022303.1, forward strand.
CCTCTTTGAAGTACGCATGGTGGTCGCTTAACCCGTTGAGCTTCTCTTACATTCAGTCCTACAGTTTCTGAGTGGATTCCTCAGTCAACCTTTTAGGATCATCTTCCGCTGTCAATCCTGCAGACATTATAGGGGTTCTTTCTAATCCACTCACCTGCACTATATTTGTCCTTCGAGAAGGCGGAAGTACCATAGGGTGAGAAGGCTCAAAACTTGTTGATGACATGTTAGGGTGTACGTGAAGGCCTGGAGGGATAGGCACATTAACCTGCTCTATTGACGGGATCGACAAACTGACTTGAACTGAGCTTCCTGTTATCCCCGTGAATGGCACATTTTCGGTCTCAGTAGTCTGCTCTTGTCTATTGGTTGTTCTAGAACTCCCTGGTGTTGTGTTAGTCATTGCAGCCATCATCTCCATCAAACGTTCAAGTTTAGTGTTTGTCACTTCTTCCTAACGTCGGGCCTCTTCATCTCGGCGCGCCATTTCCTCCTTCAATGGCTGAATTTCTGCTGCTTGCTCGACCATCTTTTTAGTGTTGGACCTAGTATTATACTGCCGAGTTTGTTGGTACTGCTTTTTGGGTGGAGCTATCTTTTGTCACTTCTTCCTGAATCGTAAGACCAACCATTAGGATCTTTTATTATCAATATTCTTGTTATTATTACTATCTTCTTTAAAGATGAATGGATGCCCTAAAAGGAAGAATTTACGAGATTTCCCCACCATTGTGATGGAATTCGTAATTCTTCGCTTTTATATCCAGAACCATGACTTTGTGCATTCACATAAGTCAGGGTATCCTTCGCTTATGCAAAGTACATGCATGAATACTGAATGACCTAAGAGGAATGTTATGAAGATTCTCCCACCATTATGGTAGCCCTTCATAACTTGATTTTGTGCATTCACATAAACCAAACATCCTTTATGCATTAATGACTATGTAATAGCTGGTCTCATAATACCAAAAACCAAGAGAATAGATTTACTCCAAGCAAAGTTTAAAACACCACATTATTACATCATCAATTCATTCAAACTTGATTACAGTCTCAAATATTTGTCCATTCAACTATTCTAATATGTATTATGGGCATCCTTCTCCCGCTTGCGTCTGTCAAAGTCCTCATTCAAGTGTATGTCCTTGTAAGCATTGATGAAAGCTCCGAAAAGGTGGATCACCTTCTCTAAACATTCGAGGATCTCATGTTCCCCCACTTCTTTGAGAATCCTTCGCTCGCAGACCCTCTGAATCTCACTATTGATTTTCTTGGCCTTTTTAACTCATTACCGGATATGCCCTTGCAACTCAATCAATTGATCGGTGCAAGTGTGATAGCCGTTTTCCCACTTGTAAAGCCTATATTGGATGAAGAACCATGCACGCTCTATTTCATCCACTTTAGCTTTGTATAGCATGTATTTTGTCTCAAGTTCTTCAAAGCCGGCCTGATGTGTTTCAGCTAATTCCCTCAAGCGGATGATCTCAGCATTTAGGTCTTGGACCTGGACTTGATAGGCGGCATTTGCTAACAGAAATTGCACTTCACGCTCAGCTATCTTTCCTCTTTCTACTACGAGCTCAGTCGTCAAGGTGGCGATCCTCTAATTGGCGCTAGCAAGCTCTGCCTCCTTTTCTTTGAGGACTCTAATGTCTTCATTTTGGCATCGAACCAAAGAAGCCAAGTTATTGCTAAGATCTCTTTCCTCCTCCCATTCCCTTTTGAGGCTCCGATATTTATCTCCTATTTCCCTGTTTTCCTGTTCAAGAGCAGCGTGCTCGAAGTTTCCTTCAGCAATGGCAACCTCTCTTCTTTTTAGCTCTATGGCTCTCTCCCGGAACGCATCTCTGGATTGGCCAAGTTTCCTATTTTGACTACCACAGAATTTCTGCTCTTTCCTTTTCTTTTTGATGGCCTTGCTCCAAATCCTCCTTCCTTTTGACCAATTTGTCTATCTCGACTTGCAGGTTCTCAGCTGTTTCTATCATTTGTGCTTTCTCCTTTTCCCACTTGGTCTTCTCAACTGTAACCTCTCTTCTAGTTCCCGGAGTACGGCCCCCTCACGCAGACGCTTGTTCTCAATTCTTAACTTGGAGAGCTCATCTTCGCTGTTTGCCCCCAATCTAATCCTTGGGTTCTTGGCGGGAGGTGGAGCTAAACTCTCAACTACTTCTTTGTGCCATGTTACATATTCTGGAGATGGGGTTGTCTTTTATGGGGAGTCAGCCACATATTCCCACTGAGAATTCTTCAACTGAAGCGCCTTAGACCTTGCTATATCAAGCTCCAACTGTGACCCATGCTCAATGTCAATACTACATAAACCTTGCATGTCAGGAATAAACTGCCCTACTCCAAACTGCCTTAGTGCCAAAGAGGTCGAGTAAGTGGTAGTTCCCCAGGGTTCCATCAATAGCATGAATGATTTTCCACCACTTCTATGTACTGGGATCTTGCTCCTCATCCACCGGGCCCTCCATACAATGTTGCTGTGCCCACATTCCTTGAATCAGTCTATCCATTCCTGCACTGTCTTTTTAACCCATGCGATATTCCTAAATTCTTTAACGGGATCACTATCTCAAAACTGAATGGCCATCTTGGAAGTATCAATCAAGGGTAAGTGGGTCTTCATCCATACGGTCAACATGGCCGCACATCCGATGAATCTTCCTTCCCAGATCTCCTGCAGTGATTTAGAGATCAGATAGTCTCTGCAACAATTGCTAGTGAGATGTCGAAACCAAGCTTTGCCTGATCCTGAATATCAATCATTAACTCATCTATATGCGATAAAGCTCTGGGGAATATGATCAATCCATAGATCAAAAAAGCTATCAACTGGGATCCCTTCTCTTCATTCCCCAAATGCTCTTCGGCTTTCTGAATCAGATAACTTTCTTTGAAGGCCCTTACCCCAGTGCTTAAAGTTTTTAGCTCGTCCATCCACTGTTCCGCTTTATCTCCCGTCATGGCAGAGATGTGCTTTCTAACCTGAGGATGTAACCTCCTCCAATAGATCTTGTCATTAGGCTTCCTGGATGTAAACTCATCTGAAGGAAACAGCATGGATCGATACTCTTCGACAGTAGGCACCATATCTACCTCGTTGAAAACAAAACATCGTCGAGCAGAATCCCAAAAGTGTATCATGGCTCTCAACATTGAATGATCGACCTCAGTATCAATCAGAGACCCAATGAGCCCGTATTTCTGCTTAAACTGCTCCTTGTAAGAAAACCTGGCCCACAGACTCTTCGACTTGTCCAGGCTGTTCGGACTAGTATCAAAACGGGTCATAGGCGGGAACTCAATGCTATAATCCAAAGATGTCACCACTTGATTCTTTTGTTGTTCTGTCTCATTTCTCAACGAATTCCCAACACGTGAGGCTGCACTCGAGCTCCCTTCTGCTGAATGATGTGTGGGTCCCATTCCACTTGATTCACCTTTTTTCTTGGTTTTGCCATTATGTGACCACCTAATGCAAATAAATGCATGGAACGAAATAGAAAAGAGAGAAACACAAAAGAACCCAAGTTAGAAGGTAAGCGCATAAAGTAAATAACAATGCCAGAATTGAAAAGAAATGATGCCCCTTTTCACATTTAAAAGGTTTTCCATAAAACTTGGACACAAAGGTCCTCTTGGGGCAGGTAGTCTATTTACTGAAAGTAAAGAGAAACCACTCTTTCTACGGTCCGTCTTTTCAAAATGAAAGGGTAAAGGTTCGGAATGTTCCTTATGTGTACCAACTTATATGCTGGGTTAGTCCACACGTACTTAGTAGGTTCCCAATTTCGACCTGGCAAGGTTTCATTGGTTGGAGGTTTTTCGCACAGCCTATACGGGGACCTGGTTGGTCCCACGAAGGCTTGCTTATTATACCTCCCAAAATCTAATCATGGTGGCAAAAATGTCAATGCAAGATGCAAGTCTAAGTGAAGTGTGTGAAGGAACAACCTACCATTACCCTAAAACTAAACCTGGCAGACTTAGTAACTAACCACAGTAGAAAACAAAGAAAACAACAAGATATGGGTGAAAATAACAGAAATATCAAAGCATGAAAGCTGTAAAACATCAAACAAAACAAACCAAAACAAATCAAAACACAACGAAGGAACCATTTTATTTACCCTAGATCTTGTTTAGACTAGGTGAGGCCTGACTCTCTAACTAGTCCCCAGCGCAGTCGCCAAGCTGTCGTTTACGCCCGGGGAAGAATTAGCACCCCCGGAACGCCCGTCAAATGACGCTACCTCTTAGTCTAACTAGATCTAATGTGGGTCTTAAATAAAAGGTTGCTTTTAGTTTTTAATCCTATGTTTTAATTTTCCTTTGTTTCAATTGAATTTAAACCCTTTATTATGTGAAAATATGACGAGGAAGGAATAGGAACAACACCTCCTGATGAGGCAGGGCAAACTCGGTATTTAAACAACACCTTCCGGTGGGGAAGGGCAAACTGGGAATTTAGACAGCACCTTCCGACGGGGAAGGGCAAACTGGAAATTTGGACAGCACCTTCCGGTGGGGAAGGGCAAATTGGAATTTAGACAGCACCTTCCGGTGGAGAAGGGCAAACTGGGAATTTAGACAGCACCTTCCGATGGGGAAGCGCAAACTAGGAATTTAAACAACACCTTCTGGTCGGGAAGGGCAAACTTGGAATTTAAACAACACCTTCCGATGCGGAAGGGCAAACTAGGAATCTAAACAACACCTTTCGGTGAGGAAAGGCAAACTAGGAATTTAGACAGCACCTTCCGGCGGGGAAGGGCAAACTAGGAATTTGGATAGCACCTTCCGGTGGGGAAGGGCAAACTGGGAATTTAGACAGCACCTTTCTGCGGGGAAGGGCAAACTGGGTATTTTGACAGCACCTTCTAGTGGGGAAGGGCAAACTAGGAATTTAGAGAGCACCTTCCAGCGGGGAATGGCAAACTGGGTATTTGGACAGCACCTTCCGGTGGGGAAGGGCAAACTTGGATTTTAGACAGCACCTTCGGGTGGGGAAGGGCAAATTTGGAATTTAGACAGCACCTTCTGGTGGGGAAGGGCAAACTGGGTATTTAGACAGCACCTTCCCGTGGGGAAGGGCAAATTGGGAATCTAGACAGCAGCTTCCGGTGGGGAAGGACAAACTAGCACTTTCCCGTGGGGAAGGGCAAATTGGGAATCTAGACAGCACCTTCCGGTGGGGAAGGGCAAACTGGGAATTTAAACAACACCTTCCGATGGGGAAGCGCAAACTGGGAATTTAAACAACACCTTCCGGTGGGGAAGGGCTAACTAAGAATTTAAACAACACCTTCCGATGGGGAAGGGCAAACTGGGAATCTAAACAACACCTTCCCGTGAGGAAGGGCAAACTGGGAATTTAGACAGCACCTTCCGGCGGGGAAGGGCAAACTGAGTATTTAGACAGCACCTTCCGGTGGGGAAGGGCAAACTGGGATATTTGGGCTAGACGAGTCTGATCCTTCGGATCTGGCCTTTCAAAACTCTTAATTAGTGCAATGGCATGATGCATGCAAAGGTATGTTTTACTTATTTTATCAGTAATCAGTGGTATACTTGAAATTAACCCGAGACCCTTCCCACGCATTATGGGGGTATATCGGGAATAATGCAATCTCTGAGCGAGAACCAAAAATTCGTACCCGAGCACATTTATTTGGGGCCTACTAGTCATAGTAAAATACGACCATTTACCGATCCTTATTTAATTAACTCACATGAATGACAATTAGAATGCATGAAAGTCTGATTTTAGATACATGCACTAAATAAGTCTACCTGAAGTCAACTCCATAAACCCTTCCCACGCATTATGGGGGTATTTAGGGAAAAGTTCTAGAAGGAGCTCCCGGGAATTCGTACCCGAGTACCTTTACCCAAAAGGCCCTCCATCTCGGCAAAAGACGAATGTTAGTGCTCTATAGCAAGGTGACGTATAACATGTTGTGACATGAATGTTCATGATTGATCTCTACTTTAACACTGCACTAATCACTAAATTATTACAAATCCCAGGTCTTAATCAAATCGAATTAAACTTAAAGGAATCTGGAAGCTAAGGGTCGACTTTGACAATTGGGGACTTTTCTGCACATCAAATGAATTATTAGTGAAGCTCAGGAATAAAAATCACAAATTACATACCAAGGATGTAAGTAAAGAATCAAATTATATCAAAGATCAAGCAAAACCGTAAATCAAGGGCCAAAACAATCATGAGAATAAGTGGAGTCTTTGATCAAATGGAAACAAAATATTGGACATGCATGAGTCAAATTGAATCAACCTAAAAAAAATAAATCAAGCCTTTAACTTCAAAATTTCCATTTTCCAAATTGGAATTAATTTACATGAGTTCATCAATTTCTTTTCAAGTTGATTTTGATTTGAAAAAAAATTGATCTTTTGCCCCACCCAAAAGGGTTCAATATACCACTTTCAAGCTAACCTTAATTTAAGAAAAAAAATCTTAACTTTAGGCCAAGATCCCATTTTTTCAAACCAAAATTAACTCAATTAGAAATCAAGAAATCAACATAAATCATTTCCAAATTAAAAATCAATACTTTAAGCAAACACTTAATTTTTAAGCAAGTTCAATCCAACCATCATTTTTATTAGCCACTTCATGTTCAATCTATGCAACACACAAGTAAAAACCACATCTTTAACAAGAGCTTAACAATCAAAAATCTTCACCTTTACAAGAATGAAGGACATCAAATACCCAACTTAAAACATTAATCATCAAACAAAATCACCCCCTTTTAAATGTGAAGTTGACAATTTTAAGACTAAAACACCATCCAATATACATATGTATTCATAAATTAGCTAAATTTAGAACATTTACATGCATAAATCATCAAATCAACTTTTAAATCAACTCAACCAACCAACAATTAGCTAAATTTAGAAAATTTACATGCATCAATCACCAAATCAACTTTTAAAATAACTCAAATAACAAACAGAGGCACCCAATTGCATGCATCAACAAAATTGAGGGACTAAATTGAAGGGAAAAGGAATCTCACCTGCTAAACGGCGTCGTTTAGCTTTCCCCTTCTTAAGCCGCTTACCTTCTTCTTCTATCTTCTTCCTCGATGAGACCTAAAGCTAAAGCTAAAATCTCTTCTCTTCAAATCGCCACTGCGTATACTGAAACCTCTGCAACCACCAAATCCCGATCTAATTGATCCCGTACTTCAAACCTAAGACCTAAAACACGAAACCCCTCACAAAAAGAAGAAGAAAAGATGTTTTCTAAAGCTTTCAATCCACAAGAACAGATGAGTAAGGGGGCGAAGCGATCCTTGAGCAAATCCAAACCTTAAAAGATTCGGTAATCCCCTTTTCCTTACTCTCCCTTGCTTCCTTTCGAATTTTTCAGAAAAAAGAGAGAAAATCCAACAAAAGAAACCTAGTTTTCTTTACTTTCTCTCACTAGAAATCATCGCTCTGTTCCCCCTTTTTTCTTTTTCTTTTTTTCCTCCTCTAAAAAATCTTCTCCTCTTTTTTCTCTTGTAAGGTTGGTTGAGAAGATGAAATAAGATTGGAGCCTCAGATGAGTGAGCTGTCAAGGCTAAACTTCTCGAAGTTTCCTTCCTCTCCCAATGAATTCTGTTTAATCGGATAACTTTGCTATTTTTGTACTGTTGTGTGACTCATCAAGCGTGTGTTTTCATTGGTCTCCATTCAGAGCTTCCCTCAGGTAATTTCTATTTATTTGTTAATCTTGTGGGTTTATTCTAGTGTAATTACTGCTTGACAGTTATTTTTTGTTTGTATTTGCAGATGAAAACAGTGGTTTAATTCGGGTATTCCATTGATAATGAGGTGGCCAGTGATGTGGCTAATGAGACAATTTTGAATTTATTTGGAGCCACTCCAAGCCTTCCAAGTCAGCCATGGTTTCCCTTCCGTTGAATCTCGGACTAAAGGACCCCCTGCTAAGGTATACAATTTTTTGCATATGTGAATACCCTACGTGCACTGCCCTTGTTCTGTATTGATGTTTGAATGAACTGAATGAGCTCTTTATTGAACTAATCCTGCCCTGCTTTCTGCCCATATGTGTAAGTGGATTTTCCTAAATGCTGAAGTGTTCTAATTTGTGCAAAAGTGCAAAACCAGTTCTGTATAATGATAAAATTCTCTTGCATGTCTTTATATGAGAATGTGTGTGATAAGGTACTTAAAAGCACGAGTGCCTTTGTATCAAAATGCTATTCTAAATACAATGCTGCTGCTTAGTCCACTGAATGGTTCTGTTTTTTCATTGTTTCCCTTTTCAATCAAAATGCCATGGATGATGCTATTTGCCTGTTGAAATGCTTCTTGAAGGATTAGAAACTAATAAAAATACTAATGCAAGAGTATTGGTTTAAAACTAGAAATGCTGAATACTTACTTACCTGTCATATGCTAGTGCAATGAATGCTATGTAATACCCATGTGCTGGAGATGTATTTGCTGGAATTCGGAGTGCCTAATTGTCGAATGAAAATGCAATGTAATGCTCCTAAAATCTTAAGCATGGTGGCCTGCTAAAAGTGGTGGAATTTGACTAAGCTTGTGCTAACTATAAAACTAAATGGAAGTGCTTGCCTATGGCTTGAATTATTTGCTGGATTTCTTTGCTGCATATGTATTGTGGTTTGCTTCTTGGAATTGTTATCATACTGCTTCTCCTGGCCTTATTGGCATTTTAAGGTCATGAATCAATCATGAACCCCATGTCCAATATGCCCAAATCAACTAGTCCTCTTCCCCTCCAGGCCTTACTCATGCATTCCCAGTCTTTCCATGTTGTTGAACCTCCCTGTTGTTGTTGTTGTTTTTGCTGTGATTCTTTGACTGCTTGCTGCTTGTCTTGTTGAACCAAGTTTTCCATGCAATTTCGCATGATGAGGTCTTCTTTTTTTAAAAGGCCTCAACAAGGATATGCAAGAACACTTGGTGGCCTTCTGTTTTGCCTTGACAGTCCTAAATTGTATTTTTGTTTTTTTGGCCTGCATGCTTCTTATTGATTTTCAGTTTGCATTAATCCGAGGCTTGCACCAATTGATGGTGTCTAGTCTTGAGCCTAAGGGGAAACATTTCCTTTCTGCATTTCCTTTCCTTTTCTTTTTCTTTCTACTAATCTGCAGGGCCTAGATTCATTAGAGGCATTTAAGGATCTCCATCAACTTCTATAGTTTCTCCATTTACCAAAAACAGGGGAAAGGAGGGGAATGAGGGGTGATTCCAACAAGGTGGATCGCCTAACTATGTATGAGGAGGAAATACCACTGTCGAAGTGGACAAAAAACAATTGTTATTGCATTGGATCAAAGCTACAAGTGCAGCAAATCACTTTCGCTTTGTATTTATGTAAGTGCGAGCCTGAATGTGAAAATGTAAACAACTAAATGAAAGATGGACACTCTCCTTTTGGTAATGCTCCAATTTTCAATCCCCTTTTTGTGTTTTATTCTTTGGGAGTTATGTAACCTATATAAATGAGTAAATGAGACTAATGAATTCTTTTTGACTTCCAATTTTCTTTCCTTTTCCTTTTTAACATTTGTAACAACAATACTACAATGCAACTTCTTAGGGGTAAAAGGGAATGCCAATTCTACTTCTGCCATACTATGTGATCCAATTAATTCAAATATGATCCTAATTAGAATGATTTCATATTAAGATGCTTAGTTATAGTATCATTTATCAAATCACTAATTAAAATGACAAAAAGTACAAATGCAATGCATTACACAAGAATGGAGAATATTCTTGGACATTTTAATTTGAATGCGAAAACAAACATGTTAACCAGTCATTGACCAGAAATGACCAAAATGCCCTTGAGGCAAAAAGTGACCACAATGCCCTTGGGCGACTTTAAATGTCAATTAATGAGTGATCCAGTTTAATTTGGAAGATACAAGTGAGATTAGGGTGTCTACAATTCCCTAAAAATTTTCATATATAAGCACAAAATCTCACCATGATATAAGTCAAAAGATCAATTAAATTCTACATTAGAGAAAAGAAAAGGATTACTCACTCATGAATTGAGTGAGCATCCAAAGAATAAGAAGAAAACTTATCTATGGATGAGAAGAAGAGGGGGGTGGCGGCTCCAAGGCTATCTCCTCCAAATCTTCAACTTCTACAATATTTTCTAAAGGGAATAAAAATACAATATCTAGATCTACATCTAAGGTGGCTATTTATAGTGGAAATAACCCTAAAGACTCCAATTACACTTAGGATAGGACTCTAGGACGGTTTAAGGGCTGAATTGGTCTCCAACTTGGATTAAAAGTCTTCTTAGGCTGAAATCCTAGTGAAATTAGGATCCTGAAAAATTCTGGAATCGTGCAGGAACTTTGACAGCAATTTTGGGCTTCAATATGACAGAATTGAGTCTTGGACTTCAAAGGAAAGTTGTATCTTGTGGAGTTAGCTTTCCAACGCCTACTCACGGGCTTAAAACGGAGGTCGGAGCAGAAAGTTATGGCCTTTTTACCGAGACTGCGCTGAATCTTAATCTTGTTAGGACTAGTATGCGGGAATTGGATATTTCCTTGGATATAGGCGGCACAAATTGGGATTTTATTTCCAATTGTCGGCTTATATGGGCTGAGTATTATCCCATATAAAATATCCAAAATTCCAAAGCTTTTGGGCTTCTTCATGACTTTATCTTCAATCCTTCGCGATTTATGCTCAATCCTCAATTCTTGCCTCTTGAGATAATTCTTCAATAGTCTTCAATTCTTCAAATTATCTTCAATAAATCTTCAATCACAACTTCGAATCTCCAAATTGCTAAATCCATATTTGTGCAAAGTCATCAATTTAGCTCCAAAAATAGTGAAAAGCAACAAGTTTCCACTTTTTTTTGTCTTCAAGACCTAAAAACACAAATACTTACAAAATATGGTTAAAATACACATAAAAATAGTAAAAAGCATAGGAAAATGATCACAAAAATAGGGTTAATTTTGACTCAATCATATTTTCCCCCACACTAAATCTTTGCTAGTCCCTAGCAAACTAATGTTAAAATACAAATCATAAGATAGACTCTAAACTAATGCAAATTAAAATTCCATTTAAAATCTTTCGAAAAATTTAAATACATACACATATCAAAGATTAATGTAATTATGAAATCAAAATAGCAAAGAATAATAAGAGCACTCAATTCAAAAGACCAAGAAATGGCAAGCATCTTTATTCTTAAGTAACCATAATTGATCGAGTCGTTGAGCAATCACAAGATAAATCCCCACAAAACTTAACTAAATAGCTAGGGTCAGTAGGGGTCGAATCCACAGAGAGAGAGGATAATTTCTTTACTAATCTATTGTGTTCAAAATAAGGAGTTTGAAAGTTGAGATCAAATAGTCTAAATTAATACTAACAAAACAAACTAGAAGCAAAATAAATCAAGTAACAAACTATATAAAACAAGCCTCCAATATAGAATTAATTTCACTCTTGACTAGATTGATATGGATCATTGACACAAATCATGAATTTGATATTAATTGCCAATCAATTAAGCATCATAAATTATTCCAAAGTAGTATATATCCTAAGACGTAGGCTTCAACATTCCTTAGAATAAAATAATCTCCCTAATATCGTAAACAACTCCACTTGAATAATTGGTATAGGAGAGGAATACTCAACCCTCCAACAAGCTAATAAAACTTCATCCGCACCATTGCCAAAACTAATTTCTATTGTTTCTAATCAAGCATCCCCCTGGGAAGAATCATAGAGCAAGCCTTAAGATCTACTTTTCTGGATGCATGATAAATCAATACCAAACTCATCTACATCTATTTCCAATTCGGCCTATAGATTTCAACAAGGTTTGATAATCCCATTGAACCTAGAATTCCTAGAATTACAACTGTCACTTGGACCAACATTAACTCAATTCGAGCTAACTTGAATCTAACTATAGCATTCATAAATCTCAAGATAAGTAGGCATCCAAATCAATCAAAATATGAACACATAAGATGAAGTATAGGGATAAGAAACATATTCAAATAGAAAATCAAATTATAAAGAACAAAAGTCTCCCCATAAATAATAAAAGATTAGCTACTCATGAAATGAGTAGCCATCAAAAGAAAAAGGAATAGAAAAACCTAGGAAGATAGAAGCTGGCCGGCGGCTCTCCTTGCTCTCCAAATTCGCCTAACTCCCTTTCTAGAGAGAAAAGATGTCTATTTATACTAGAGACTTAGGGCAAACTTAACCTAGGACAAAATAGACTTTTAAGCTCATTAAACCTTCTCCAATTGAGTGGAATTTCGTCCTCCAGGTCTGGGCTATCTCCAAATACCGAAATAGGTTAATCATATCAACTTGGACTTGAATTCATGGGCTTTTCTAGGTCCAGCACGTCTGTAGAAACTTCAGGGGCATTTTCTTCCACGATAACAGCAAAACTGGGTCTCGACCTAAACATGAAAGTTGTAGCTCTCGGAGTTGGCTTTCCAACGCCTATTCATACGCCTCATTTGGAGTTCTGGATTAAAAGATATGGTTGTTTTCCCAAATTGACTCCAAATCTGGAAAGAAAGGAAGAAGCTTCAGCATGAAGACACCCATAAGTAGCTGATTGCGCGCGCTGACAAGGGCCCCGACTCCCGCTGGGCGCCCACCTGGTTGGCCTGAGCACCCAGGTCTTAAGCCTGATCACCCATGTCCTCTTGGTGGCTCGACATGTCTTCTTGCAACTTGAATTCTTCTTACTCTTTTGCTTTGGAACTTTGTAGCTTTCAACTTTATGACTTCAATTGGCATAAAATTGACTCCATAAATTCTTCATTCACGAACACGAGATCTCCAATTTCTTCCAAGAAAATCCATGAAAAACCTTTGTGCTAAAAATCAACCAATAGCTCCTAAAAGTGCCTAAAACAACATATTTGCACATTCTACCTCTTCAACACCTACAATCACAAATGTAAGCATTATAGGGTAAAATCTAACACAAATATATTGAATAGCATAGGAAAATGACCATAAAAACATGCATCGTTTTGGTCTGATCATATTTCCCCCACACTTAAGCTTTGCTAGTCCTTAGCAAACTAGTGTGCTTCTCTCAAAAGAAAGGTCAAAACAATTTCAATTGCACACACATATCAAGAGACAACCTAATCATGAAATCAAGATATCATAGAATAATGAGAATACTCAATTCTAAAAATGAAGAGATAACAAGCATCATCAATCTTAAGTAAGCATAATAAGAGAAATTCAATTCACTTATCATCTTTTCTCTTTACATAACTATCACTTACCATAAGCTTGTGTATGCATCTATGTCCCACAGAAAAGTAATATCATGGATATTCATCAAGATATAAGATGGGTTAGAAAGGTGGTTTATTTTTAAGAAACAAGGTTACTAACCTTAGAGGTGTTCATG
>AWUE01022304.1:0-15628 GCA_001974825.2 Corchorus olitorius
ACCATCTCCTTCAGACCAAAGACTTGAGAGACTAGAAAAGATGTTCATGCAGTTCATGCAGAAGAGTGAAGCTACTGAACAAACTAATCATGCTGTTTTGCAATCTACTCAGTCTGCCATTCGAAATCTTGAGGTACAAGTAGGTCAGTTGGCTAAGCAATTGAATGAAAGAGGTAATGGACAATTCCCTAGTAATACTGAGGTGAATCCTAAGGAAACAGTCATGGCTATTTTCACTCTACAATGGTAAGGTGGTCGAGCCTGTTAATGAAGAAGATGTGTTGCCCCCACCTCCTCCTGTTAAGCCTTATGTTCCAACAATTCCTTACCCACAAAGGCTTTCCAAAGAGCAATTTGAAAAATACATGCTTGAAAAGTTTGGTAAGGTTGTGAAAGTTGAGAAAAAGAATGGTAGGTTTGTGAGAATTGAGGAAGATGATGGTAAGGTTTGGAAAGTTTGAAAAGAAAAATGAGGAAAAGATAACTCCTCTTGAAGTCACACCCCCTCCTCCTTATCCACAAAGATTGAAGCAGAATAAGTTGGAAAAGGAGTTTGACAAGTTCTTGAATATCTTCAAAGAACTTCGTATGAACATCCCACTTATTGAGGTTTTGCCACAAGTTCCTTCTTATGATAAATTTCTTAAGCAGATTTTGTCCAAAAAGAGGAAGCTTGAAGAATTTGAAACAATTGCACTTTCTGAGGAATGCAGTGCCTTGATTCAAAATAAGCTTCCACCAAAGCTTAAAGACCCAGGGAGTTTTTCTATACCTTGCACTATTGGTTCTTATGAAATTAATAAAGGTTTATGTGATTTAGGTGCAAGTATCTCACTTATGCCATTGTCTCTTGTTAGGAAGCTTGGATTAGAGATGAAGGACACTAACATTACCTTGCAATTGGCAGATAGAAGCATCAGGTATCCTGAAGGAATTATTGAGAATGTTCTGCTTAAAGTGGGTAAATTCTATATCCCTGTGGATTTTATTGTGTTTGATATGGAGGAATGCATAAAACTTCCTGTGATTTTGGGTAGACCTTTCTTGCGCACTGCTAGAACTCGCATTAATCTTGAAAAAGGTACCATAACATTTAAGGTGTTGGATGAGAAAATTACTTTTAGTATTTTTGATGATTCAAAATATCCAATCTATGGAAGTTGTTCTTGTTCTTGCATTGATTCTAGTGACAATTTAGTTACTAATGATTTTGAGAAAACTCCTAGTTTGGATCCTTGTGTTAAGGTACTAACAAGTGCAGGCCAAGATGAACCTATTGGAGAAGGCGATAAGAAAAGTGTTTCACCACTTGATAATTGTCCATTCTTTGAGCTTAATGACCAAGTACAACAAGAAGATTTTGGACAAAATTGCCTAATGCCAGCTCCTCCTATCAATAAGCCTCCTGATCCTGAACCCAATTCTTTCTCTTCTTACTTTAATAATGATTTTATTGGAACTAATCAACTAAATCCTTCGTGCTTGTCTGAATTTGTAGGTGAGAAGAAATTTCTTCTAGGAAATAATGTTTATGACAAAGCCCACGTTTATAAAGATGAAATTGAATGGTGGCCTCTCAACCACTCTTCAACCTATGGCTCTATCGAAAACAAGAATGAGTTGCTCTATGATGATAATTGTTATTCGAGAAATGCAAACTCTCGATTTTGGGATCCTGGAGAGTAGCAACATAGCTCCGTCGAGCCATCGACGTTAAACAAAAGCGCTTGTTGGGAGGCAACCCAACATCTAACTTATTTTTATTTTTATTTTAGTTTTTATGTTTTCTTTTAATTTAATTCTACTAACAATTTTATTTTCTTTTGTTTTGTAGGTATAATTGCATGAGTGGAGTCAACACCTTCACATCACCTTAGCATGGACATAGGGGAGATTCCTTTGCTCTCTTTTGAACTTTATGTTATCTTTTTATGATATAGTTTCATGTTTAAGTGTGGGGGAGGGTGTTTGTGCATTTATAATTTTCTTAAATTTTTATTTTCTCTCAACATTGAGGACAATGTTGTTCTAAGTGTGGGGGAGAGGGTAAGAAAAAAAAATTGCATTTTTGCATTTTTGTTTATGTTTGCATATTTTTCATTTTCTTTTTGTTTGTATAAATTGCATTTGCATTAAGACATATGTTAGGAGTTCCTATTCCAAATTTTCAAAATTTATTTTTGGTTTTGGCTAAGAATTTCTAGAGTTAGATATTATCAATTGAGTCATTATTTTAACTACTTTTACAAATGGTTGCCAAAGTTTGTCAAATGAAGATGATGCTTGTCAATTGGGTACAAAATTTAGTTTTTGCTACTTCTAGAACTTGTGCCGAATCTCTTCGAGACTAATTTGGATTGTGGTATGATTAGTTTGGAATGTATATGTATTGTGTATGAGGATGACTAAGGCGTTTGTTTGGACCGTTAGAGCCTTAGGATGCCTACCCTTTTTATATTGTCACTAGTAACCCTTTGTTGCCTTATTAATATATTTAGCCTTTTTCTTTGATTAACCACATTATCCCAAAGAACCTTGAGCCCGAAAAACAAGTTTTACCCTCATTCATGAATTAGCAAGAGCATAACTTGTTGATTTTTAGTTCTAATGGATGGTGGAAGGCTAAAATTCTTGAGCCTTATTGTTGATTTTGATTCTTTGTGCTTAATGATCTTTTTTTTTTTGTTGATGAAGAAAGATTGAGATCAAAATAAGTGTGGGGGAAACTAGTGGAATTTGAAAAGTGAAGTGCCTAAAATAATTGTTGAAAGTGAGTTGTTTCCAAATAAAAGGGGAGAGAGATGTCAAAGACATTGTCCCTCTGAAAAAAAAAGTGAAAAATGGAACACTCCAAAAGAAATTGGCACTAGTTGTTTATGGAAGATAGGAAATTTTGGAGAATTAGTGGGGTTTTGATGAAGGAAGAGCTATCACAAGATTAAATAAGCTCTTGATGGAATAGTTATGCTCTACTAAATTCTTGAATATTTTGATTTACTTTATCCTTTCTTTCTTAACTCACTATCCCTTGGCCCCATTACAACCCTTATAAAGACCTTTCGACTCATACACATGCATATATATTTGGTTAGTGGATTGATACGGTTGTAGTGGAAATGTAGATGAGATACAAGCCTATGGTAAGTAGCTCTTAAAAATTGTTTTCTTATTGCTCTTTTGAGGCAGATGATTTGGATGATGAACTAACCATTTGTGCTTTACTTGTGTTAGATAATAACTTGTTTTGAGAAGTATCCAACCCTTTGAATTTGTAGCCTACTTTATTTAAATAAATTTTTGAAAATTGTTTTTTTTTTAGTTTTTAGAACTAACTTTCATTGTAGCATTGTTTGTGGGTATCAATAAACCCTCAGGAGACTATAACTCCTCAACTATGTTCACATAGGGGTTTAAAGGCTTGCGTCACGTGCTAAGTGCCGCCGTACACCTACGAAAGTGGAATCAATATCATGTTTTAGATTTAGTTTTAGTTTAGCTTGCTAAGGGACTAGCAAGAACTAAGTGTGGGGGAATTTGATAAGTCCATATTTTTACATAATTATTGGTGTTAATTTTGGTGTTTATTTTATCAATTTTAATTATTTGGTGCTTAATTTCCTTTAATTTTGTTCCATAGGCTTAATTGAGGACTTTGTGAAGAAAAGAGACCAAATTGAAGGAAAATGAAAATTGGAAGCATCAAAGAGGAAATTTGCCAAGTCAAATGGAATTGAAAATTTGGCATGAACAATCTGTGGTAGCCCGTGTGCGGGCCAACTCTTGCCCATGCGCGGGCAACCTTGCTTTCAGACGCGGAAATACTCCTGGTACAAGCTGCGTGCGGGCAGACCTTGGATGCGCACGGGTGAGTCAATCTGGACCCGATTTTCTCCTATTTTTTATGGGATTTCACATATTTTCAACCAATAATTATTTTCTATGAATTTTGGGCCAATTAAAATCAGATTTCTTTTATTCCTAGTCCCGTTAGGATTTATTAATTATTTGTAATCTTTATTTTATTTTTCCTATTTCTTTTAGGTTTAGAATTTTAACCCCTATATAAAGGGAGGCTTTGTACTTAGAATAGGGGTAGCCAATTGGGGAACACAATTTTGGAGACAATTCTCTTCCACTTTCTTGAAGACAATTTTAGGGAGTTTTTCTTCCTCTCTCATGTTCTTTATTTATTTTATAATAGTTTATGTTTTTATTTTCATGAGCATGAGTAACTAAATCCTTAATTAGGGTTTTAGGTGTAGCCAATTGGGGATTAATATTTGATTTAATGTTTTGAATTGATCTTTTTAAGTTGGATTTGTTTTTCTTGTTCTTCATACAAATTATAGCTGGCCATCATATAGTTTATCTTAGGGATTGTGTCATGTACTAACGGGTGAAGCATAATCTGCGCACTAGGAAAACAAACAGGTTAGACTGGATCAGACATGAATCTTAGGCTAATTTGATAGGTGAATAATTACTTGTTCTTAATGAATCTAGTTATTTAGGATTGACATCGACGGATAGTGAATCTAATTAGTTAGGTATCTCTGTGTTGACTTGACGGAGCACATAGGTAATTAAGTGTAATTCTATTCTAGCTTTGCATCAATTCAATTCATAGGTCAATTATTGATTTCCCAATTAGGTGAAACCTGAAGCCCTAAGTCTTTTAATTGTTGTTTTCACATCTTATTCAATTCTCTGCTTTGATAATTTAGTTGTTTTTAATTTAAATTGCTTTGATCACTCTCAATTTTCTTTCTTTTGATAGAATTAATTGCAATAGAAATTAATTGTTCCTTGTGGGTTCGACTCCTGGAATACTCTAGGATTTTATTACTTCAACTGACTCTGTGCACTTGCAGATTTGGTACATCAAGTTTTTGGCGCCATTGCCGGGGACACTTAAATTTCTATTTTTAATTTGTTCTATCTTTTATTTTTATTTTGTTTAATCTTCTCTTTTCTTTGATTTCTGGTAGTGTATGACAAGGGCAACCGCTGCATCTACTGCTCTTATTCCATACAACCCTGAAATTGAGAAACTCTGCAAATTCAACCGAGCACAAACAAAACTTGAAAAGCAAAGGCAAAAAGAAATCATGACTGATGATCAAGTTGTTGACACCAAACCTGTGGGAGCTTATGCTACCCCAAGTATTACCAATGCTCAGACTAGCATAGCCAGGCCCACCATTCAGGCTCAAAACTTTGAGATCAAACCTGGCCACATCACAATGGTCCAACAGAATCCTTTTGATGGCAGAATTACTGAAGATCCTTTGCTGCATATAACAAATTTCCAGGAAATTTGTGATACGGTAAAGATTCATAATGTTACTATCAGAATTACTGAAGATCCTTTATTGTAATTATCAGTATTATCTTTGTAATTTCATTTTCATAAATGAAAGTTACAATTTTTCTTATAAAAAAAATTTCCCAATTAAGATTTTTGACTTTGAGTTCGTGATTGTATATAGTAATAAGATAGTAATATAAAATAAGATTTTAGCTATTCCGAATTGCAAAAGAATAAACTAAAAACAGAATTTGTAAAATGGTTATGCTCTAAATAAATCCATAAACTTAAATCTTCCTACTCTCCCCTGGATAGAAATCATGCATAGATTCCCTCCATCTATTATATATTATGTTCTAGACATATCATTCCTTAATATAATAAATCTCATATAAATTTAAAAAATGTTTGGAAAGGGAACTTTGAGTTTTGGGATATTGATAAATTCCATCACACTCTGTCTTAGAGGAAATAGAAACATGATAGTATTTCCCTTCGTCATCATGAACAACTTTCCCATACATCTATTTTCAATATTCCTTCTTTGTTTTGTGTGGAAATGAAGAAATCATAGTTTTATTTCCAACTGCTCGTTATTTTGCAAATTATGGCGCCCACTACTATTAATCCTACAAACCTCTAAGATTTCTATATTTTTCTTGATATCTGTTGTTCTGGAATAAATAAAGGGTGAGCATTCTACATTGACTAAGTTACATTTCATTATGCCAAAATCACGGCACTGCTTACAACTAAAATTAAACAAGTCTCTATCAAAGACTATTGACCTGTTGCTTTTAGCTCTTGTCATTTTCTGGATAAACTTAGACTATAGTAAGTCTTGGGCGTATTTGATACTTGGAATTATTGATCAGAGGAAGCAAAAGTTCTCCAGCGTTGTGGATTCTAGGAAGGCTCGTTGAAGTAAATTGGGGAGGTTCTTTTCGACAAAAGGAAGAACTTAAGTACCTCGAAATTTCAACCAAAAAAAAAAGTTCTTTACATTGTTATATTTAACTGAACCCTCAAACTAACGCTTGAAACATGACATTATCTTTCACCAGTTTGTTCACAATGGTAGGAATTTGGATTACCATTGCTGTTCTTTCCACAACCATATTTGTATCAGCTTCTCTGGAATCGGAAGCGAATGCTCTGCTCCACAGTGGTTGGTGGAATGAATATAGTATTAGAAATGATACCTCCCAACGTTGCAGATGGCCTGGTATAACATGCAACAAAGCTGGAAGCATCACCAAGATTTATCCGGCGGTCGGAAACTACTGGGTGGGTCGTGAATTACAAAAATTGAATTTCTCTGCCTTTCCGAACCTAGTCAGTCTTCACCTTGGAAATCAAGGACTCTATGGGAGCATACCGTCTGAAATAGGTAATCTTCCATCACTTAAATATCTCAACTTGTGATGCAATCGTCTCACTGGTGAGTTACCTTCTTCACTTGGAAAACTCACCCAATTGGAGGTTATGGATTTTTCATACAACTATTATATCAATGGTTCCATTCCTCGAGAAGTAATGAATCTGAAAAATCTTGTTACTTTGAATTTGAGTGGGAACAGCCTCACAGGGCCAATTCCATCTGGTTTTGGTCTTTTAACCAATCTTACTCATTTGCAAATGAGTGAGAATTCGTTCGATGGTGGCATTTCTGCAGAAATTGGGAATATGAAGGCTCTTATGGTTCTGGACCTGAGCTACTGTGAAATAATTGGTCCAATCCCTTCGACTTTTGGTCAATTGGTTAAACTGACCTCTCTATCTCTTGCTACAAACCAAATTAATGGGTCCATCCCTATAGGAATGGTGAAGTTAAAGAATTTGGTGACCTTAGATCTGTCTAATAACATGCTTGTTGGTCAGTTGAAATTTTTGGGTAATTTGACAAATTTAGAATATCTAGACCTCAATACAAATCGAATAAACGGTTCCATTCCATTTGAAATTAGAAATCTGAAGAATCTGATCCATCTAGATTTTAACTGGAACCGTCTCACTGGTCCAATTCCCTCATCTGTTGGTCATTTGCTTAAGTTAGAATATTTTTACCTCTACTCCAATAGAATCAATGGTTCAATACCTGAGGAAATTGGGAATTTAAAAGCAGTGACCTTCTTGGACTTCTCTTCGAATCACTTGACTGGATCCATTCCATCTCAAATTGGAAACCTGGGAGCACTCTCTCGGCTGGACCTTTCCCAAAACCGGTTGAGTGGACGTATTCCGTTTGGAATTCTTAACTGCTTCAGTTTAGAAGACTTGAACTTGAGCAGCAACAATGTGCAAGGTTCCATTCCTGATTGGACTGGCCACCTTCTGCTGCTATACAAACTAGATCTAAGATATAATAATCTGTCTGGAGTTGTCCCAAATAATCTTCCTGGGGTTTATAATGATAACTCTGGCTGTCAGAGTATAGATCCCAGCGTATATGGTGGGAACAGGAATTTAACAATCTACCATTGTTCTCCACCTCCAACCTATTCTTTAGGACCAACTTATTCTTTAAGTAACAATCTCAAAATATTTCTCCCCGTTGCCGCATTCATTGCTTTTCTTGCTCTTGGCTGTTTAATTTTTATGTGGAGGAGAAAGATGAAAGTCAAGGTCAACCCAAGTAACATCCTACAAACCACCAAGAATGGAGATATGTTCTCAGTTTGGAACTTCGATGGAAAGATAGCATATGAAGACATCATAGCTGCAACAAATGATTTCGACATCCGCTTCTGCATTGGAACTGGTGGTTACGGTAGTGTCTACCGAGCCGAGCTTCCGAGTGGGAAAGTTGTCGCATTGAAGAAGCTTCACCGTCGTGAGGCAGAGGAACCTGCTTTTGACAAGAGTTTCAGAAATGAGATCAAGTTTCTAACAGAGATTCGACATCGAAACATTGTGAAACTACATGGGTATTGTATCCACAATCGTTGCATGTTTTTGATTTACCAATACATGGAAAGAGGGAGCTTGTTGTGGGTTCTGAGTGACGATGTCGAAGCTGTGGAATTGGATTGGATGAAAAGAGTGAATGTTGTCAAGAGCGCAGCTCATGCATTGTCTTACTTGCACTATGAATGCACACCAATCATAGTTCACCGAGACATATCAAGTAGCAACATTCTGTTAAACTCTGACTTGGAGGCTTTTGTATCTGACTTTGGGACTGCTCGAATCCTTGATCCCGATACTTCAAATCATACAAGGCTTGTTGGCACTTACGGCTATGTTGCTCCAGGTGATTAATCTTTCAAGTCATTTAATTTTTTTTTTTGGTTTGAGTATGCAGAAAGGGTCATTAATCTTATATATAGTACTATAGATTTATGTGCATCGTTTTACATATTTTGATGCAATTTCATGTTCCTTATTTGTTGATAATTGCAGAGCTTGCCTATACAATGGTTGTTACAGAAAAATGCGATGTTTATAGCTTTGGAGTTTTGGCATTGGAAACATTGGTAGGAAAGCATCCAGGGGAACTTTTGTCACTGTTATCGGCACCATCATCTTTGCAAAATGTAATGGTGATTGATGTATTGGATGCACGTCTCTCCCCTCCAACAAGCCAGATGGTGGCGGGGAGCATAGTTCTTGTAGCTGCAATAGCGTTAGCATGCCTAAATGCTGATCCAAAACTGAGGCCAACCATGAAACAAGTCTCTCATGTGTTTCTTTGTCGTCAAAGATCATTAAGGAACCCTCTTCGCAAAATCTCTTTGCTGCAACTTTTGAATGGTGAAATGCACATGGAAGGATCATACCAAGCGCCACACTGTTAGTTCCATTAATATTGGGGCAACTGTCATGTTTCGGATTCATAATCTGATGAAATGGAATGCATTTCAGGTCTTATATTTATCTTCCTTTGGTCTTTGTTTGCCTTTTGTTATCTTGATGTCAATTAATGTTTTATTATTGGTTTGGCAATTTTGTAAAATTTGGTGAATCTTGTTCTGTTTTTCAAGAGGAGTTTATAATAATAAGTTAAGTTTTCATTCATCTCAAATCACCATATTTCTTAAATTTAAACTAGCTAGTACCAAATTAGAAATTGTCTGGTTATCCCAAAAACATATTTTTCGGATGAGTTTTACAATTATGCTGCATATTAATAATCATTGACGAAACACATCAAAATCGTACAAGTTTATGGGGTACAAAGGATATTAAGTCAATATTTTATAATTAATTTGGCAATTTTCTAAAATTTGGTAAAACTTGTTCTGTTTTCATGTGTGGAAAAGAGGAGTCTATGATAAGTTACTTTTTCATTCAGCTCAAACCATTCTATTTCTTAAAATTAAACAAGTATCAAATTAGAAATTCCTCTAGTAGCCGCAGAAACATATTTGTTGAATGTGTTTTAAAATTGTGCTGCATATAATTTTGTCCTCTAAATGAACTAGGGAAATCCAGCATGTTTATATTTAAATCGTTCCATGCTTTAAGTGGAAGGAAAAAAAGAAATCCTTAGTAGCAGGTAAATGTTGTTTAGAATGAGTAAATTCGAACCCTTCTGATGTGTTTCGTCAATGATTATTAATGTAGCCTATTAAATTTACTTTGAGTGATTCAAGTTTACTATGCTTTGTGCCTGAATTTCAAGTTTACTGAAAAATTTTCTTGTTTTATCAAATAACCTGCAAATAAGGGACTAAAAGGCACATACAGAATTATAGGGGTACCTTGAATCCTCACCCCACTGGAAAGCTTCAATGTGCTAAAATCAAAGGAAAAGAAAAATCTGATCAAATCAATAGCATAAAATAAAAATAAGCTTGCACCAGAAATCTTTGGTTATTTTTCATATCTTACTATCTTACTATCTTACTACTATATAAAATTACAAACTCAAAAATTCTAATTGGAAAATTTCATAAATACCCTTAGTATTTTAGTATAATAATTTTTAATTGGTGTTTTTTTTAGTCCTTAAACTTTTTTATTATATTAATTATGAAAAGATATTGTAAATCCACTCATAAATATTTTTTATTTATAATTTTTATTCATTTATTTAATTTACTTAATAATAAAATTTAAAAATTGGAGAGGTCTTAAAAATAATTACTCACAAATTAATAGTACTAATATAGAAAATTATTTAGATAAAATAAACCTAATATATTAAGCATAAATCAAGTCCCCCCAAGCCGTCTCTTCTTCACCAATTTTGAGACTCCTTGTTTTACACCATTTTTAAACCCTTGGATCAAAACAATATAACTGTTAGGATTAAAACAAAATTCCAATTCGCTCCAACTCCTTTCAGTGTTCCTTCTCTCCCTCTCCCTCTCTTAATAGCTTCGTAAAACTCTCTTCACAGTTTTACCCATCACCAAAAATAATTCACCGCTCTTTTCTTTCATTCTTTCTCACCTCAAGCTCTATGACTTTCATCAATTTCAAGTCAAACTAAAAAAAGAAATCACTATTCAGATTTGCTTGCTACTCTTTTCTTCGTTACCCAACTGGAGCATGGATGAGATATTTGATTTCAAACAAAATTATATAAATTGTTGGGGGCTTTTTTTTTTATTCTTTTGGCATTAAAAAATATTGATTTGTTTTATTGACGAATGATTCAGCACAAAAAGGCAAACTTTACAACGTGGTTTATTGGAATTTATGAGTCGTTCTTGTCCACCACATTGTCTCTCTAACTAAGACTATCAACATTTAGTTTCCTAGATTTTATCATAAATCACAGCAATTAGATTATGCAACAATCAAAATCTTAAGCTTGGAGCAATAAATAACATATTGAATTTGATAAAATATGAAAAGCAATGGAAAAAAGTTTTCGGTGAAAATGTTTTTTAGAAAAACTTATCAAATAATTAAAAATCCAAATCGGAATTGTATAATTTGAGCATGTTTTTTTGTAAAAAAAAAGAGAATAATCAATTTATTTTAAGATATTTATCTAAAATAAATTAAATAATTAGATATATTATAAATAAAAAATAATAATGAGAAATAAATTATTAATTACAATTATGGTGGATTATCTTCAAAACCTAAAACTTGAACTTCAAGATTTTGCGTGTTTGTACGCAGAATGCTGTTCTTGATAAAATGTTCATTCCGAATGCTTTACTTGTGTAACCAATGCTCAGATGTCATGTTTCGGAGTTATTAGAACTCATTGGAAAGTGGCTTGCCAAACAAAGATTTCTTCAAACCCTAAAAGCTCAACTTCACAATTTTGTGCATTTGTGCGCGAAACTTTGTTTATTTGAAAATGATTAGAATGATTTTTTTTAAACCAACGCTCTAATGTCATGTATCGAAGTTAGTAGAGCTTATTGGAAAATTGCCTCGCCAAAGAAAGTTTTCTTCAAAGCCTAAAACCCCAACTTCATGGTTTTGCGTATAAATACAACTCTCAAATGTCGTGTCTCGCATTGTTACCAAAATTACTTATCATTAGATGTTATTGGAATTGTTGGTGTAAAGCATTTTTCATAACTACGTAGCTTTTTTAATTAGTAACTGTGTATTGTAAATTTGATAGCATCGTTGATTAAATTGTTAACTAATGAAAATTTATTGAATTTGTTGGTTCGCATTTAGTTTTTTATTAATATATATAACTTTTCAATAAATAATTACTGTAAATTTGATAATTTCTTTTAAAAAATGGTTAACAAAATTTACTTATAATGAAAAATGGCTGAATAGTCACTTTACCCCTTGTACTTTACAAATTTAGAACAGATTGCCCCTGAACTTTAAATTGTGCCACTTTGCCCCCGAATTTGCAAAATCAGGTTAATTTACCCCCTGACTTGACGATTGACTAACGGATCTGTTACATTCCACGAGATTTGTTGACGTGGCTTTTCCACGTCAGCGCTCATGTGGGCGCCACATGTCCTGATTTTCCAAATTCAAGGGGGAAAGTGATACAATTTAAAATGCAGGAGACAATCTGTCCTAAATTTGTAAATTTTCAGGGGGCAAAGTGGCTATTCAGCCAATGAAAATTTGATGAGTTTATTCCCAATAATTGTTAGGAATTTGGACAAATTTAATATTTGCAAAATTAACAAAAACATTATATTACACAACATGTAACTTAAAATTAGTTTCCACAGAACTTTAATTCCACGTGTGAAACACGTGACAAAGTACTAGTATCTTAAAGGGCTGGAATTCTATGGATATCCCTTCTTTGCAACGGTACAGCTGGAATTTCAAAAAGTTGTTGAAGTTGAGAATTTTGGTTGATCAATACGTACGTTTTGCAGGGCACAATTGTATGGTGTTCTCCGGGTCAAAATTATAAAATTGATGTTGTATATGATTTGCTCAAATATAAGCAAGGTAAAGTAGCCTGGCAGAAGTTGATATGGTTTCCCCTTCATAATCCTAAGTGTTCTTTTATCTCTTGGCTGGTAGTCCTCAATCTTTTATCTACTAGAGATAGATTATTAAAATGGGGCATAGATATGGATTCTACAGTATCTCTGTTGTGTGGCAATCATGATGAGAGTAGGGACCATGTTTTCTTTACTTACTCTTATTCTTGAGATGTTTAGTAGAAGGTTCTTTCAACTTGTGGTTTCTCAAGACAGACACAAGTTAAGGTTTCAAAAGGTCTTGAGGGGAAGTCTTTCCTTACTACTATTATGAAACTTGCATTGCATGGACTTGTTACTGTTATCAAGTTTCATTAGAAAGGAATTTTAGATACTTTAAAGAGTGTGTTTGGATGAGGATATTCAAGAGAGATTTTCATTTTTTATAGGGATTTTTTAAAATCTAAATTTTAAAAACTTGATTTGGCAACATTATAATTGGGTTTTTAAAAATCTTGGGAAATTGGAGAGGGATTTTTTAAAGGGCGCAAAACCAAAACCTCACTTCAAAATCCATGTAAGATGGTGTCTTTTTTAAAATCCTCTCCTTTTTACCTTAACCACCGCATTAACTAACTTTCTTTTTTTTTTAAATAAAATTTTGATATTTTTTAACTTAAATGATAAAAATGTATTTTTAAAAGATGTGTCTTCACTTCTAAATTTTATTAAGAATATATATACATTATTACAAATCCAATGATATCCATATTGCATATTTTTATTCTTCTAATATTATTTTTTATAATTAAATATATTATTTTATTAAGAATTCTAAATACCTGATAATATCTTCCTAAAAATCTTCATCCAAACTAAATATTTTTAAAAACTAGCATTTCAAAATGATGCATTTCAAAATTCTTTCTTTTAAAAAATCTTTGAAATTTTAAGAATTTCTCATCCAAACACACTCTAAAAGGCAACAACAGTCTACTGAGGAGGTATTTGACAAAGTTGTAGACATGATCGGATTTAAGCTTCATGGCCTTGTTGGAGTCTCGCCTGAGTATGTGAATTAGAAGCTTTGTCAGAGTTGGAGCTTAAATGTTTTAGCAATTAGTTAATCCTTTGCTTTTCTCTTGTTTCTTTGTTTCTAGTTTTTTTTCTGTCATCATGATTCTATGATTGTAAACTTGTAAGCAATTTTCTGCTTTTTTGGGGTAATAAATTGCTTAATTCTAAAAAAAAAAATCAAGATTTTTAATTAGTCAACTAAATTCTCAAATTGTTTTGCAAAACATATATTTTTTTATATTTACAAGTTAACCTTGTTCGAGTCGGGTTGGCCCACTATGGGGGTAAAACTCTCTCAACAATGGTTTTCTCCATTTATAAGACTCGAACCTGAAACCTTGTTTAAGGGGAACAAATGACAAACCACTTAAACCAATCACTTGTTGGTGTTTTGCAAAACATATTAGCTTGCCCATGAATATGCATCTCTAATTGGGCTTGACCAACAATAAATGACATTAATATAAAACCTAGACTAGGCCTGAACCTGGCCTTGCCCATAAATAGCTCTAGATCTCAGACTTAGTAACTTTGGGCTCCTAGTACGTAGCTAAATAGGTCCACTAAGTTATTATTGTTCGGTTGTTACTGGTGCCTGAGAGTGAGATCATTTTCAGTTTGTACTTTTCTTTGAAAATGGGCGTTATTTGAACTCTGAAAACCGCAGGGGCGCAGGTGTCAGAAGTCATAATGGTAAAAGGTTAGTTTGCTTGCTTAATTCGGTCTGAAACTTAAATTTCTTTTCTTGCTTGGTGATTGTTTAACTGAGATGGTGGCTTTTTCCCGGTTTCTACTTATGATCGGTCGTCAGTAATCATAAAAATAATCCCCACAAAATCCTAACTAAGTAGATAGGGCAAGTAGGGGTCGATTCCTGATGTACCAAATCTGCAAGTGCATAGAGTCAGTTGAAGTAATAAAATCCTAGAATATTCCAGGAGTAGAACCCACGAGGAACAATTAATTTCTATTGCAATTAATTCTATCAAAAGAAAGAAAATTGAGAGTGATCAAAGCAATTTAAATTAAAAACAACTAAATTATCAAAGCAGAGAATTGAATAAGATGTGAAAACAACAATTAAAAGACTTAGGGCTTCAGGTTTCACCTAATTGGGAAATCAATAATTGACCTATGAATTGAATTGATGCAAAACTAGAATAGAATTACACTTAATTACCTATGTGCTCCGTCAAGTCAACACAAAAATACCTAACTAATTAGATTCACTATCCGTCGATGTCAACCTAATTAACTAGATTCATTAAGAACAGGTAATTATTCACTTATCAAATTAGCCTAAGATTCATGTCTGATCCAGTCTAACCTGTTTGTTTTCCTAGTGCGCAGATTATGCTTCACCCATCAGTACATGACACAATCCCTAAGATAAACTATATGATGGCCAGGCATATAATTTGTATGAAGAACAAGAAAAACAAATCCAACTTAAAAAGATCAATTCAAAACATAAAATCAAATATTAATCCCCAATTGGCTACACCTAAAACCCTAATTAAGGATTTAGTTACTCATGCTCATGAAAATAAAAACATAAACTATTATAAAATAAATAAAGAACATGAAAGAGGAAGAAAAACTCCCTAAAATTGTCTTCAAGGAAGCGGAAGAGAATTGTCTCCAAAATTGTGTTCTCTCCCATTCTAAGTACAAAGCCTCCCTTTATATAGGGGTTAAAATTCTAAACCTAAAGGAAATAGGAAAAATAAAGATTACAAATAATTAATAAATCATAAAGGGACTAAGAATAAGTGGAATCTGACTTTAATTGGCCCAAAATTCGTAGAAAATAATTATTGGCCGAAAATATGTGAAATCCCATAAAAAATAGGAGAAAAACTGGTCAAAATCGGGTCCAGATCGTCTCACCCATGCGCGTCCAAGGTCTGCCCGCGCGTGG
>AWUE01022307.1:0-30278 GCA_001974825.2 Corchorus olitorius
TCCTTTGCTGACGTGGAAAAGCCACGTGGACTTCTTGCTGACGTGGCTTTCCACGTCATCAAATCTGACGGTCGTTAGTCATGTGACGGCACGTGACTAACGGGCCGTCCAAAAAGGACTAACGTGGCTCATTTTTGAAACGTAATGGATTAATTTTTCCCGAAAAAAACATAAGGGATTATTTTGTCCCAAAAGCAAAACATAAGGGATTTTTTTGGGTATTTAGCCCATTTGTTTATGAAAATGATAAATGATTTCTTGTACCTGTTTAATTGCTAACCATGACTTTATAACTTGGTATTCTTACCTGTTTTGGTGGTGAGTGCACCCCACCCTCTCCCGGTTCTCTTTTGAGGGTGGCTCACTCACTGGGTACTTTCATGTACTCACCCCTCAAATTCTTGTTGTTTTCAGGGTAGTTAGGACTCACGCATTCTTGGACGGTCGAGTCGGTGGCGTAAGCTGTTATCACTACTCTTAGAGGTATTTCTCACTACATAACGGGTCCCACTGGCATTGTCTCTGTTCATTTTCATTCCTCGTGCCTTGTTTCTTGATTACTAACTCACTACTTGGATTTGACTTGGTTTTTGATTTATTAGACTACTTCTACTACTTCGGTTTTTGATGATTCCGCTTTTACTCTGATTTGTAAACTGTCGTATTTAAAATTTACACTATGTTCTCGTTTTATTGTTTTTTTTATCTGGTATTGACGCTTCGCGATACCTTGGATACGTGTGACGCGCGACACGTAGTTCAAGGAGACGCGGCGGTTGTTCACGCTCGACTTCCGGGTCGGGGCGTGACATAGATACATTGGAAGTGTTATACATTCTAGAGATTAGGCTAAGGGAAAGATATCTAGGGTATAAACAACATTTAATTAGTTATCCTTATCACCCTCCCTCAAGCTAGGAGTGTCAGGTAGAACTCGTAGCTTGGTTCGAAGAAACTGAAAACGTGTCCGAGGTAGGGACTTTGTAAGGATATCAGCAATTTGGTCAGCACTTGCAACATAGTGAACAAAAATCTCCTTCTTCATCACTTTGTCACGAACATAGTGAAGTCAATCTCAAGATGCCTTGATTGGGAGTGAAAGATTGGTGCCACGGTGAGGTAGGCTGCACTTACATTATCACACCAAAGAACTGGTTTGGTGGCCAAAGGAAACCCAATTTCCAATAGTAGGGACTGAAGCCAATAGACTTCACTGGTAGTTGTTGCCAACACTCTATATTCAGCTTTGGTTGACGATTGGAATACTGTCTGCTGCTTCTTTGAGGTCCATGAAATGAGATTGGAGCCAAAGTATATTGCTACACCAGTTGTAGATTTTCGGTCGTCTAAGCATCCAGCCCAATTAGAGTCAGTATAGGCATGAAGTTGGTAGTTGGAGTGTTTAGTTATGTGTAAGCCATGATGTGAAGTCCCAACAAGATATCTCAAAATGCGTTTCACAGCATACTAGTGTGTGTCCATGGGATTATGCATGTATTGAGAGACGCGATTTACTGAGTAAGAGATGTCTGGTCTCGTAATGGCTAAGTATTGGAGTCCCCCAACGATACTTCGATATAATGCTAGATCAGAGAATTGAGTGCCATCATTCTTTATCAATTTTTGTTGGGAGCAAGAGGGACTTGAAATATAATTCGCCTTGTCCACTTTTGCTTTAACCAATAACTCTTCAATGTATTTTTGCTGGCATAGACGCATGCCTTCTGAATTTCGATTGACTTCTACGCCCAAGAAGTAGATCAAGTTGCTTAAATCTTTCAATGAAAATGATTGTTGTAAAGAGGTGATGAGTGAGGCAAGTACCTTAGAGTTTGAACCAGTAACAATTATGTCATCGACATAAATTAGGCAGTAGATTTTGGTGCTACCATCATTGTAGAAGAACAATGATGAATCGGTTTTGGAGCCAATGAAGCCAAGTGCAGCAAGTTTGTCAATGAGACACTTGTACCAAACTCTCGGTGCCTGCTTCAACCCATATAGCAATTTCTGCAACTTGCAAACATATGTGGGATGAGTTGGATCTATAAATCCTGCTGGTTGTTCCATGTACATGGTTTCATCCAATTTCCCATGTAAGAACGCATTTGAGACATCCAATTGCTTAATTAACCAGGTATGCTGCTCTGCCAAGGAGAGGATTAGCCGAATGGTTTGGGGTTTGATCATGGGACTGAATGTTTCATTATAGTCAATCTCGGGTCTCTAATGAAAACCTTTTGCGACCAACCGTGCCTTCATTCTATCAACTGTACCATCCTTTTTCCGCTTAATGCGAAAAACCCATTTATTTCCCAAAATATTTTGAGCCAAATTTCTTGGAACTAGTTCCCAGGTTCCATTTTGTAGCAAAGCATTGTATTCATTTGTCATGGCCTGCCTCCATTCTGGAATTTTCATTGCTTGAGAGGCAGTGGTGGGTTCAACATGCTTGCTTGTTTCATGGAGTATTTGGTTTTTGGTTTAAGGTTTCCATTTTGGGACCTTGTAACCATTGGGTGTGTTGGTTGTTTGGTAGGTTGTGGAGGTGGTTGTTGATTGGTTTTCATAAGATCCACAATCAAAGAAGACCCGGTGATTTTGGTGAAGATGGTCTGTTTTGGTTTAATGTAGCGTTGGGTAATTTTGAGATGGTGGTGTTGTGTTTTGGCTTGGTGAGTCGGGTATATTTGGTTCAGCTTGGGTTGGAATAGTTGAAGGTTTTGGCATGGAAATTGGGTTGTTTTCAACTCTTGAAATTGCCAATGGTAAAAGATTAGTTGTTGAAGTTGCTGGAGGTGCCACTGGATCCCTGTTCACTTTGAATGGAAAAACCTGTTCATAAAAAAGGACATGGCGTGAGATGTAGATTTTGCCACTAGAAAAGTCTAAGCAACAGTAACCTTTATGTAGCTTGATGTAACCCAAGAATACACATCTAGTTGATCTTGGTGCCAATTTATGTGCAGCATAGGGGCGAAGTCAAGGATAGCATAGGCAGCCAAAGGTACGAAGGTTATCATATTTGGGTTGTTCATGAAAGAGAATCTCGTAAGGGCTTTTGTGTTTTAATTTTGGGGTCGGTAGTCTATTGATGATGTAGACTGCGGCATCAAAGGCAAAAGACCAGTATTTTAGTGGGATTGAGGCATGATTTAGAAGTGCAAGACCTGTTTCCGCTACATGCCTGTGTTTTCTTTCTGTACATCCATTTTGTTCTGGTGTGTTAGGACATGAGCTGCATTAGGTTATGCCATTTTGGGCTAGATGTGTGGTTAAGGCGAGGTACTCTCTACCCCAGTCTGCCTGAAGGGATTTGATGGGTTTGTCAAAGTACTTTTCTACAATTGCTCTGAATTTAATGAAGACATCGAGAACATCAGATTTGTTTTTAATTATAAATAACCAAGAATATTTGCTGAAATTATCAAAGAAAAGCACATAATAACGAAATCCATCAACAGAATTTATTGGAGAAGGGCCCCAAACATCGGAGCAAACAATTTCAAGAGACTGCTTGGCCTGAAACAAGGACTCTAGGAAAGCTAATTTCTTAGCCTTACTGACACTACAAGCATGACATAAATGTGACGAATTGGAAGACTGAAAAGAAATTGAACTAGCATTCAAGGCTTGCCGACAAGTTCAAAGTGAAGCATGACCAAGTCAGGCATGCCATGTTGTAAGACTTGCTAAATTGGCACGAGGTTGAGGCTGCTGGAAGTGGATTGGATATAGACCATCCTTACTCTGGCCGCTGATTAGCACCTGTCTCGTGGGGATATCCTTTATATCAAAATGATCAGGAAAAAGTTCCAAGGAAACATTGTTATGTTTAGTGAAAGAATTGACAGGTAACAAATTATTAGAAGCAGATGGCACATGTAGAATATCATTGAGATGAAAAGAATGATTATCAACGGAAAAGGTTGATGAGCCAATATTAGATATGGGGAGAGTATTACCATTTCCTATAGTGACAGAATCGTTGCCGGTGTATTCATTATGGATTCCCAGATTTTCCAAGTCAGCAGTGATGTGATGAGTGGCACCCGAGTCAGCTAGCCATGGGTTTGAATTTGGGTACTAAGTGGCAGCAAGATTGCTTTGAGGTTTTATGAAGCTTGTGGATCGTTTTGCTCCGTTTCTAGGAGGCGTTGGGCATTGCCTTGCATTGTGACCAAATCCATTGCAATTAAAGCATGTTTGATTTTGATAATCAATTGTGTTGTTACCTTGAGCATTTGGTGATGCAGAGTTCGAATTTTGATTGAAGAAATTTTGTCTTCCTCTGCCACAACCTCCTCGTCGGCCTCGTCCTCTATTTTGGGGGCACTGACGTGCTCCATAATGGGCTGTTGGAGTAATTTGGGTGGCTGTTTGGTCTGCTCCAAGCTAAGCTTCCTCGCTGAGCAATAGACCATATAAATTTTCGAACTTTATAAGCTCCAGTTTAGCCTACAAGGCTCTGGTGAAAGGGCGGTACATGTCTCCTAAACCGCCAAGAACAACATCAACCAAAAGCTCTTCATCAATTGGGCTATTGAGTGCAGCCAATTGATCAAAATAACTTTTTGCTCGTTGCATATAAACTGTTATTGAATCATTCTTGCGTTCAATCTTGAGAAGGGCAGAACACAGTTGGTGGATTTGAGGTTTTGAACCTGTTGCAAAGGAAGCAACCAGCTTCTCCCATGCACTTCGAGCAGTAGTGGCATCGACCACCTGAGGTAACACTCCTTCCGATAGTGAACAAGTAATCCATCCAAGTTCCATTTGGTCTTGGCGAAACCACTTAAGGTATTCAGGGTTTACATCGTTTCCGATTGGTCGATGGTGGTTGATTGTCTCCTTCGATGTGATGAATGAGATTATAGCTTAGGATGACGGGTTTGATCTGTGTTTGCCAAAGCAAAAAATTGGTTGGTGTAAGCTTCACCGAGATTTGTTGGGCAATGTTTGGAAAGGAGGAGGTTTGATTGTTTGTGGTGGAGGAGTAATTGGTGGTTGATGATTCGATGAGAGACATGGTTGATAAATCTTAGCAAAGAGGAGAAACAAAATTTTCCGATTAGGATTTGAGAGCCCTGATACCATGAAAGAGTGGAAAGAAGTAAGTTGTTTATTGATTGTTGATCAACTTATACAGAGAAGGTTACAAGAGTTTTAGATACACTAGAAGTGTTATACATTCTAGAGATTAGGCTAAGGGAAAGATATCTACGGTATAAACAACATTTAATTAGTTATCCTTATCCACCTATTTCCAATTGGTTTTAGGTTGGATGCTTGACATGGTATCAGAGCTCAGAATTGTCCTGTTGCACCCCAGACCCGGTTGTGTCCACGTGTAGGCTCGTTCTGTTTCGGTGTTGTCCCGGGCTACACGTGAGGGGCCGTGTTAGAGTAGTAATATCTCACATTGGTTATGTTTGACATAACTGGGTGCCTTATATACATGAAGGGCCTCTCCACCTATTGCCAATGACCCAGTCGGCACAATATAAAAATCAATTTGAAGCCACACTTTAAATTAAAATGCAACTCTAAACTTAGTAGTGGGGATAGCAAATGAAATAATAATTTTTCCAATTATATCAAATCAATTTTTTTCCCATTTTCTCTCATTTCCTTTTTTTTCAAAAAAATATTCTAATATTTTTTTAACTTTTAATGAGGCCCAAAAAACCAACATGGTATTTCTATGTGGGCAAAGAAATGCCATGTCAGTATTTTCGTTTGCATGGAGTGAGTATTTGGTTTTTGGTTCAACAGTTTGAGACCTTGTAACCATTGGTTCTGTTGGTTGTTGATTGGTTTTCATAAGATCCACAATCAAAGAAAGATCTGGTGATTTTGGTGAAGGTGGTGTGTTTTGGTTTGATGTAGCGTCGGGTAATTCTTGAGATGGTGGTGTTGTGTTTTGGCTTGGTGAGCCGGGTATATTTGGTTCAGCTTGGGTTGGAATAGTTTAAGGTTTTGGCATGGAAATTGGGTTGTTTTCAACTCTTGAAATTGCCAATGGTAAAAGATTGGTTGTTGAAGTTGCTGGAGGTGCCACTGGATCACTGTTCACTTTGAATGGAAAAACATGTTCATCAAAAACGACATGGCATGAGATGTAAATTTTGCCACTAGAAAAGTCTAAGCAACGGTAACCTTTATGTAGCTTGCTGTAACCCAAGAATACACATCTAGTTGATCTTGGTGCCAATTTATGTGCAGCATAGGGGCGAAGCCGAGGATAGAATAGTCAGCCAAAGGTTCAAAGGCTATGATCATATTTGGGTTGTTCATGAAAGAGAATCTCGTAAGGGCTTTTGTGTTTTAATTTTGGGGTCGGTAGTCTATTGATGATGTAGACTGCGACATCAAAGGCAAAAGACCAGTATTTTAATGGGATTGAGAAATGATTTAGAAGTGCAAGACCTGTTTCCACTACATGCATGTGTTTTCTTTCTGCACATCCATTTTGTTCTGGTGCGTAAGGACATGAGCTGCGTTGGTTTATGCCATTTTGGGCTAGATATGTGGTTAAGGCGAGGTACTTTCCACCCTAGTCTGCCTGAAGGGATTTAATGGGTTTATCAAAGTACTTTTCTACAATTGCTCTGAATTTAATGAAGACATCGCGAACATCAGATTTGTTTTTAATTGTAAATAACCAAGAATATTTGTTGAAATTATCAAAGAAAATCACATAATAACGAAATCCATCAACAAAATTTATTGGAGAAGGGCCCCAAACATCGGAGCAAACAATTTCAAGAGGCTGCTTGGCCTGAAACAAGGACTCTGGGAAAGCTAATTTCTTAGCCTTACTGACACTACAAGCATGACATAAATGTGACGAATTGGAAGACTGAAAAGAAATTGATTTAACATTCAAGGCTTGCCGACAAGTTCAAAGTGAAGAATGACCAAGTCGGGCATGCCATGTTGTAAGACTTGCTAAATTGGCACGAGGTTGAGGCTGCTGGAAGTGGATTGGATATAGACCATCCTTACTCTGGCCGCTGATTATCACCTGTCTCGTGGGGATATCCTTTATATCAAAATGATCAGGAAAAAGTTCTAAGGAAACATTGTTATGTTTAGTGAAAGAATTTACAGATAACAAATTATTAGAAGCAGATGGCACATGTAGAATATCATTGAGATAAAAAGAATGATTATCAACGGAAAAGGTTGATGAGCCAATATTAGATATGGGGAGAGTATTACCATTTCCTATAGTGACAGAATCGTTGCCAGTGTATTCATTATGGATTACTAGATTTTCCAAGTCAGCAGTGATGTGATGAGTGGCACCCGAGTCAGCTAGCCATGGATTTGAATTTGGGTACTGAGTGGCAGCAAGATTGCTTTGAGGTTTCATGAAGCTTGTGGATCGGTTTGCTCCGTTTCTAGGAGGCGTTAGGCATTGCCTTGCATTGTGACCAAATCCATTGCAATTAAAGCATGTTTGATTTTGATAATCAATTGTGTTGTTACCTTGAGCATTTGGTGATGCAGAGTTCAAATTTTGATTGAAGAAATTCTGTCTTCCTCTGCCACGCCCTCCTCGTCGGCCTCGTCCTCTGTTTTGGGGGCTGTGACGTGCTCCATATTGG
Source organism: Corchorus olitorius (assembly GCA_001974825.2). Classification (NCBI taxonomy): domain Eukaryota; kingdom Viridiplantae; phylum Streptophyta; class Magnoliopsida; order Malvales; family Malvaceae; genus Corchorus; species Corchorus olitorius. Next base: position 7,614 of record AWUE01022307.1, read on the forward strand.
GCTGTTGGAGTAATTTGGGCGGCTGTTTGGTCTGCTCCAAGCTAAGCTTCCTCGCTGAGCAATAGACTATATAAATTTTCGAACTTTATAGGTCTAGTTTAGCCTCCAAGGCTCTGGTGAAGGGGCGGTACATGTCTCCTAAACCGCCCAAAACAGCATCAACCAAAAGCTCTTCATCAATTGGGCTATTGAGTGCAGCCAATTGATCAAAATAACTCTTTGCTTGTTGCATATAAACTAGGGATGCAACCGGGTAGGGTACCCGCGAATTTTGAGGTACCCGTATCCTGACCCTATATTTTTTTAGGGTACCCGAACCGTATAATTACATAGTTATTTTTTAAAATCACTACCCGTACCCTACCCGTATAAAATGTCAACTACCCGTTAACTACCCTAACCCAATAAAAAACCCGAATGTTTATTTTGCTTTGTAATTAAATAATAAAAAATAGATTTAAATTAAATGAATAAATTAAAATGAATTTTATAATTGTAAAACAAAGTTAAAAATTATATTTTTTACGATAAACAAGTTATAATTATGTTAATTAGGAGTAATTTTTAAGTAAAAATATAATATATAAATAAAAATTTAATATTAAAATAATTAAAATTAGTAACCAGGTTCGGCTAGTGGGTACCCTAAGATCACTACCTGTACCCTACCCGAACCCGTCACGGGTACTAAAATCACTACCCGTACCCTACCTTAGCCCTATTATACAATACCCTAACCCTACTTAATCGGGTCGGGTAGTGCCGGATACCATATTATCTACTACCCACTTGCATCCCTAATATAAACTGTTATTGAATCATTCTTGCGTTCAATCTTGAGAAGGGCAGAACGCAGTTGGCGGATTTGAGGTTTTGAACCTGTTGCAAAGGAAGCAACAAGCTTCTCCCATGCACTTCGAGCAGTAGTGGCACCGACCACCTGAGGTAACACTCCTTCTGATAGTGAACAAGTAATCCATCCAAGTACCATTTGGTCTTGGCGAAACCACTTAAGGTATTCAGGGTTTGCATCGTTTCCGATTTTGGCTGGTGGTGGTTGATTGTCTCCTTCGATGTGATGAATGAGATTATAGCTTAGGATGATGGGTTTGATCTGCGTTTGCCAAAGCAAAAAATTGGTTGGTGTAAGCTTCACCGAGATTTGTTGGGCAATGTTTGGAAAGGAAGAGGTTTGATTGTTTATGGTGGAGGAGGAAGCGGTGGTTGATGATTCGATGAGAGACATGGTTGATAAATCTTAGCAAAGAGGAGAAGAAAAATTTTCCGATTAGGATTTGAGAGCCCTGATACCATGAAAAAGTGGGAAGAAGTAAGTTGTTTATTGATTGTTGATCAACTTATATAGAGAAGGTTACAAGAGTTTTAGATACAGTAGAAGTGTTATACATTCTAGAGATTAGGCTAAGTGAAAGATATCTACGGTATAAACAACATTTAATTAGTTATCCTTATCCACCTATTGCCAATTGGTTTTACGTTGGATGCTTGACATGGTATCAAAGCTCAGGTTTGTCCTGTTGCACCCTAGACCCGGTTGTGTCTACGTGTAGGCTCGTTCTGTTTCGGTGTTGTCCCGGGCTACACGTGAGGGGCGTGTTAGAGTTGTAATATCCTACATTGGTTATGTTTGACATGACTGGGTGCCTTATATACATGAAGGACCTCTCCACCTATTGCCAATGACCCAATCAACACAATATAGAAATCAATTTGAAGCCACACTTTAAATTAAAATGCAACTCTAAACTTAGAAGTGGGGATAGCAAATGAAATAATAATTTTTCCAATTATAGCAAATCAATTTTTTCCCATTTTCTCTCTTTTCCTTTTTTTTTCAAAAAAATATTTTGATATTTTTTTAACTTTTAATAGGGCAAAAAACCAACATTGTATTTCTATGTGGGCAAAGAAATGCCATGTCAATATTTTCGTTTATTTTTAACAGAATAATTAATGGCGATGGGGGATTGGGGCAAGTTAGAAGTTCAAGGGGACATTGGGTCGAGAAAAATTTAAAGGCACATTGTCCCTTTTAGAATAGTGGAGGGGGTAAGTTGATTTCGATAATACACGTAATTTTTTAAATTATTGTCTATATACCATTTAAGTTACTAGTACTATAAATTTGATAACTTACATTATTCATAACATGGTTACCAAAATTCCAAAATTATTTAAAATAAATGGTTACTAAATTAGTTGATAATTGTATATTTTTTTTAATTACATAGAAACATTTTTTCATAACTGATATTGTAAATTTGCTAATTTCTATTATTGATGAAATGGTTACCCTAAATTATTTATAATTAGAGGTTACTAAAGTTTATTAGGGAATATATAACGTTGATATCCTTCATAGTTTTTTTTTTTTACAGTAAACAGGTATTGTAATTTTCATAACTCCATAATAGATTAAATAGTAACCAAAATTATTTATAATGATAGGTCCTAAAATTAGTTGGTAGGATTTCCAATAACTTATATGATTTTTTCTGTAATTTGGTATTGTATATTTGATAATCTCAATTATTCATGAATGTAGTTATTATCATAATTAATTGTAATGTTACTCCAAAAAAAATTTTAATGAGTAGTTGCTGAATTTGTTGGTATGAGTATAGTGCTTTTGATAACCATTATTGATGAAAAAAATACAAATTAACTTACAATGAAAGGTTATTGCATGAGATAATTAACAAAATAATTTTCTTATTCAAAATAACTTATAAAGAATGTTTACAAAAATTTGTTGGTAAATGTATAACTTATTGATAACTCTCATAGCATTTTCAATAATTAGATTAAATGTTCACCAAAATTAGTTATAATGATATGTTAATGAATTTGTTGGTACATCTATAGTTTTCTTGATAACCAATATAGATTTTTTAGTAATTAAATATTGTTAGTCCTCATTATTTATGAAATAGTCACCAAAACTATTAATAATAATTGGTTTTCAAATTTGTGAATACATATATAATATATCATTTATAATTTACATAACTTTTTTGTAATTGATGAATATTGTATATATGAGCATAAACTTCATTATTAATGAAATCAAAAACAAAATTACGTATAAAAGTTACATATAATAAAATGTTACTGAATCTGTTTGTATATATAGCTTTTTTTTATAATTTTATATTGTAATAAAATTTGATAAGCTCCATTATTAATGTTGCAATTGTTACAGAAAATTACTTATAATTAAACGCAGCTTGATATATGGATATAACTATTTTGAATATACCCTATGCAGCTTTTTCAGTTACTTGATACTATAAAATTGATAACCTCTATTATTGATGAGAATTGTATTTATAACTAATAAAAGGTTACTAAATTTATTGTTGAAGGTATAGGTTTTTTTATAACATACAAAACTTTTTTAGTATGTAGGTGTTGCAAATTTAACAATTTTTTTATTATTGGTAAAATGCTTACGCAATAGGTAACTTTAAATTGATTTTTTCAATAATATTTTCAAGCCCAGCAAATTACTTAGTATGTAAATAATATATATGTCTATTTAATGGTCAATGTTATTGAAAAATTATAGATAATTCAACAATAGCAGCAATTCAATCACCTTAGAAAAACTTTTATGAATATGAACATAGATAAGAACACGCAAAATAGGATATTATACATAATAATAATTTTCAAACATTTAGACCGCATGGCAAAACTAATGGGAAAATTAGCTGATGAAAATATTGAATGGGAAGAAAGTTTCAGAAGCAATCCTCATGATTTTATGCTTAAAGCCTTGGCCTCAGGATTTGGACTTCTTAGCTCTCCTCTTTTTTCGATTTCCTCTGAAAGAGAAAGTGAGGAATAAACAGAGATTACATAAAGAAAATCCTTTCAATATTAAGTTAAGATTCCTATTGTTCAAATGGAAATTTAAAAAATCACAAGAATACATAAGTGGATGACAGTCATTTTAAAAATCATAATACTTAAAAGGGACAAAACATCCAAAACCCTATATTATATAAGTAAGGATTAGCTAGATTAATCTGGAACTTACTTAAAATTTTAATGGGTTCCCTTGATTCATCTTCAAGGCTGAGTAATGCAATTGACCTTGACAAGCTTTCATTGCCTGTATTAGGGAATTCCTCCAATGGCCATCTCATTGGAACAACCATCTTCCTGTACAAGTATAATCTTTAATCAGGGACATAGTTTCTTGCACCAAAAAAAGTAAACATGGGTATTAACATATTGCTAATAGACTAGGGCATTTCAATGTAAGAACAATATTCCAATTTCAGATCTCAAACGAAACAAAGTTGTAATGACTTACCTTTCCAAGCACTGATATTGACAGAATCTCATCTTCTTTACTGTGTATTCTCCAAATAAGTTGTCCAGATTCTTTGCAGCCTTTGAAATATCTGACAATGGAAAAATATCCCAAACTTTCTTAACTTGGATAAATTCTGAATTTTCCTTGATGATGTCTACACTCCAAAGGAGGTTCAAGAAACCATTGACTGGATACACCTGCAGCAGGTTAGTCTGCTCAACATCATGAGATTGACGCCAACCATTTGAAAGCTTTACCAATAGATCAAGCATTTGCTTATGCGATTCTGCGTTTTTAATCCTTGCCACAGATTTCCAAAAGTCATTGCTCCACCAAACCTGTTTCAAGTTGATGTTATTTTCTTCTTGGAAGTAGTTCCAAGCACAAACACTTAAAACAAAGAGAATTAATTAGCTATAATAAACAAGCATACCCTCCATCTTGCCTCCTTGAACAATGGAGATTCCGGTCTCAGTAGCGTATCAAATTGTTCAAGTTGAAGCAAGGCAGAAGTAATAGCTTGAGACAAATGCTTGTCCTCATGAGCATTATAAAAACAGGCCCTTCCCTTGGCATCAGCAACTAGTTTTTTCCATATAGTTCCACGTTTAACCAATGTAGCTTCATTCCCCAATATCCATAGGCAATGCCTAGAGAAGAGATAGAATAAAAATTAATACTGACAAATGAAGATAATTTTATGCACTTGAACTGTACGTATACTTAATCAATCAATAATTTACCTTGCTCGTGTCAACGCAACATTTGCCCTTTGATGATTGCATAGGAAACCAACTGATCCATTCATGTTACACCTGACAGTAGAGATGATAATCACATCCTCCTCACCACCTTGAAATCCATCAACAGAGCGAATGCTTACAGTGAATCCACTATCCGCGAATTCAGTGTATCTCTTTTCTATCTTTTTTTGAATTGCATGTACTTGAGCCTTGTAGGGTGATATAACACCGATACGAATTCTTCGTTTAGTACGAGTGAACTCTGCAGTAAAATCAAGGGAAGCAAGACATATTAACCCCTGAACAATCAATCATAAGGGCAAGATTTACTAACTTCTAGCTAGAATGCCTTTTTCTTATTGCTAGTTCACATAATTAAACATACCTTCAAAGAGGTTAGCAAGTATCTTACAGGTGACAGCGACCTCAACCATATTTTTAAGACTATGCTGATGATCTAATTGCTCCTTTCCACAAGCAATATTGATGAATGAGTAAGGGCCATACATGGTGCCCTGAAGAAAATGCTTCTCATGGCTACTGTTTTTTACTGTTGGAGCATCCAAAATTCTCCCATTATAGAATTCTGTATTCGGAAATGAGCTTATTGCTGGATGCATCCTATACTGCATATTTAGTAATTGTTTCTGTTGTCCTAGTAAGACAAGCCTTTCGAACAAGCTTCTTCCTAAGTCGGCCTGATCAGAAATCTGTTCAAGGTACAAATTGACGATATCAGACAAGTGAGAATTAACAAATTTAAGATGAAAATAAAAAAGCAGAAAGGATTATATATAACATGATCCAAAATTAACCTTGCTCTGTTAATCATCTTCAGGTTCCCTCCTTCAGGATCTGGGTGCAAAGCCTTCCATATTCGAATATTTGTAGTCATGTTAATTAGAAAAACAATAAAGAGAGATAACAGCTTCTCTTTTCCCTGCATTTCCTCTTCATGACCAATCACAATAGGCTTCGATGACAGTATCAAGACTTGACAAGGATTGTCCATGTCTACCAATTGGACATATGCAAGAAGACAAGGCATGTTCGGTCTGTTTAAGTCACTGATGCACTTTGGTCTCACTCTGGGATCTTCTCCACCTGCAAATCAATTTCAATTGTATAAAGTTGGAAAAGGGAATAAGAACAATCGGGCTGGAAGATTAAAAGTTAATAACAAAACTTATATTGTACTGATCAGCGCATATTCCATTTTATAACTATCATTCAATAGACATAATCTTGATACTGACACTAAAAATGTACCATATACAAAAAACAGGGAGCATATATATATTGAGATTAATGAGCATTCAAGGATCCTTATATGTAGGAGTTGATTTTCTTGCATTTGTATGAATTGATCATTTGATAATACCGATATCAAAACCTATAAAAATGCAAAATCACCAAAATATATATATATATATATAGAAGAATTTAGTGGATTAAAGTGATCCTATAATAAGAGTTCATGAAGCATATCCAAAGAAGAAAGGGAGAAAATTTAGAATATATATACCTTGGCTTGGTAAAGATTTTTGTTGAGGGCATCTTCAATGTACCAAGAAAACACAGTATCTATCAAGTTTCTACCTTGATCAGTTTTTTGTATCTTGGAGGAGCCATTATTGCTGCTACTTCCAGTGATCTTCTCCTTCAGGTTCCTGAGTAAAGATGGAAAACTGAATCCTTGGAACATTCTTGTTTCAACTAGTCAATGAAAATATTTACTCAACTCTCTCCCATGCAAAGAGTCTATTTATACATGAGAAGAAGAAAGAGAAACAGATACAAAAGGGTCTTTTCGAAGTTCAAAATAGAAAAAAGGTTTTAGTAATTTGCAATTGCCTTCAAGTTTTCTCTCCGATCAATGCAACCAATCAACTTACCAATAGTAGACTGTGGTGAGACTAATGGCTAGACGTCCTTTGAACTTCTCCACAACAACTCTTTTTCTTAAGTTCTGCTCTTTTTTCCACTAATTTAATTATGATACAGTGGCTGCATTTGCCTTTTTTCCATGCATTGGCAATTTACTTGCCCATTTCCCAAGGGAAATTGCTCCATGCATGAAATTTGGGGCATTAATTTTTGTCTTTATTTTTTCTTCTGCAAATGAATTAATGTGTCAACAATACTAGTAATAGTGTCATAGCCACATCCACATGTGAGTAGAGCCACTTATTTGATCACACTCGATTTCTTTAAATAAAAAAATAAAGTTTTCTTGTGATTTTTTCATCACATAAAATTTTATTTTATATATTGACCTTGGATTAAACAGAATATTAAATATAATTAAATCAAATAAATAACATTTTCATCTATATACGCTACACCAAGATTTTTCTTTTTCCATGTTTCAATTAAAGGCTTCTATTTGATTGTAGTTGGAATCCCATATATATACTAAACAGCCTAGAGCAGACAACAATGAAAGAGGTGTTCAAAAAAGGCATGTTTGGACTAAGCTATGGTTTCCTTGCTACGTGAAAGAGGGAAGGAACCATGAATATAAACTTTACCAAAAGAGCCCCTTGTAAAACTCTACAAAATATTTTTCCCTTTCACACACTTACATGGTGGTTTAACAAGCACCATATTAAACCTATACTAAGAACATATATAATTTCTTTGATATTCCATTAAAACTTATAATTTATGTATTTCTTATAAATTAATAGTGGTATAGCTTTTTTGTGATTAAGTATTGTAAATTTAATAAACTTCATTATTTATGATATCATTATATACAGTTAGAATTATTATACAATACACCGTTTATTAAACCAAGTATTAATATATAGAATTGTTTAAGTGTCATAATTTCATTCGTTTATTATTAGGTAATTATGTGAGTGGTTTATATGTGATTAAAACCCATAAAACCTAACTATGAATATTATAGGCTTAATGCCATTTTTGCTCCCTGAACTTCTACGATTTTGACGTTTTGCCCCCTAAACTTTAATTTTGGTCGTTTGCCCCCCTGAACTTGCAATTTGGACACAATTTAGCCATTCTCAAACGGTTGGCTTGACGGCACCGTCACCCGACTGACGTGGCATTCCCTCTGTTCCTTTTTATTTGTCATCACCCTTTGTTCCTTTTTATTTGTCATCTTACACTACCAAGAAAGCATTAATTACCTATTTTCCAAATCTATCCTTCTTTAATTAAAGAAAGAGAATGAATATGTGTATTTAATTAAGGGTGTTAGGAAAGTAGACTAAAATATGCATAAAATTTACAAACTAACTTTTCTTGGTTATTAATTTGTAGGTTATTGAATTTGTCTATAAATACATAGTTTTTTTTATAAACTATATAAGTATTTTTAGTACAAAGTATGGTAAACTTGATAATCTTCATATTAATGAAATAATTAAAAATATACTTCTAATTAGAGGTTAACGGATTTTTTAGTACACGTTTTACTACGCATTGTTACTGAATTGCGGCAAAAAAAAAAGCATTGTTACTGAATTTATTGGTAAATGTATAGTTATTCTTATATCCTTCAATAACTTTAGTTAATCAAATATTGTAAATTTGATAAAATTGTTACCAAACTACTAAAAATGAAAGGTTATTAAAGTTGTTGGTAAACATTTAAGATTTTAAGTAAAAGCCTCTTTTAGGAAGTTCTTAAGTATTTTTAGTAATCTTATTAGTATTTTTTTAATAATCTTATAAAATTTTTTAACACCTTGTTTTTAATCTTTTTAAAAATAATCTTATAAAATCTTTTAATAAGCTTAGTAGATTTTTTAAGTAAATTTATAAGTTTTTTTGAAGTAGAATTGTTTTTTTGAACTTCTTAAAAGCTTTTTTTAATTAATTACTATATATAAGATTCTTTTATAATTAACCTTAGTATATATTTTAGTTAACTTATACAATTTATTTAATAACTTTTATAAATAGTCTTTTAAAGTTTTAGTATAGTTTTTTTAAAAAAATTTATAAGGATTTTTTATGTATAATAACCTAATAAGCTTTTATATAATAACCTTTGAAGATGTTTTACTAGCTTTATAATTTATTTTAATAATCTTTTAAACTTTTTAATAACCTTCTTGCTAACCTTATAAATTTTTTAATAACTTTAGAAAACTACTTAATAACTCTTTTAGTAATCTTAAAGCTTTTTTATTTTAATTTTATAAGATTCTAAAACCATATAAGACTTTTTTTAGTAACGTTATAAGGTGTCTTAACAATCTTAAAAACTTTTTTAATACTCTTAGTGTGCGTTTGGTTGGGGATGATCTTTGATCACTTGTGGTGATCTTAGGTGGTGATCTTAGATCACCCCATTTGGTTAGGATCACCTATTGGTGATCTTAGGTGGTGATCTCAGATCACCCTGTTTGGTTACACCTTTTTTTTTAAAGAGTGGTGATCTGATTATCCCTTGATCACTCATCTAGGGGTGATCCGATCACCCATCTAAAGCCATGTGATCTAAAATCACCAGTGATCTGGGAGTGATCCTAACCAAACGCACCCTTAGCGTTTTAGTAGTTCAGTAGATCTATTAGTATTCTTTAAAATTTTGTATTTTTTAACATCAATCTTATAAACTTATTATTTAGTAACCTTATAAGTCTAATAGATGGTCAAAAAAAAAACTTATAAGTCTACTAACGTCATAAACTTTTGTAATAATCTTGACAATTTTTTTTAAACATTATAAACTTCTAGCATTTTTCAACCTTTTTAGATTGTTTAATAATATTAACAGATTGATGGTGTCTATAAGAAGTAAACTGATTATTAAGTCAACATGTTATAGTAATGTTTTACTAAATTTCTAACTTAATTATAGATTACTTTAATTTAATAATATAATATTTATTTACAATAAATTTTGAAAATTTATACAAATTTAGGCATTTAAAGAAGGAAAATTATACAATACATTATCCGTGGAGTTTAGCAGATAACACATGCAGGGTTTGGGGTTGACATATGTCCTTTAAGGAATAGTTTTTAATTTTAAAAAATTAATTAAGAAAATGGGTGTGTATCAACTCTTAACCCACTTGTGAAATTCAAAATTGATACTGATAGAGCCCGTTTGGAAGTTTCCATAAAAAGTAAAAACGTAGAAAGTTTTTCTACAGAAAATTTAGAACTAGAAAGTTTTTTCTTAAGAAAGTAGTTTAGCATGTTTGTTTAACCTCTAAAGTTTAAATTAAATTCCTAAGAAAGTGTTTTAAAATGTTTGGTTGGTTTGTTATTTTCCAATGAAAATAAAGTTAAATTTATTAAAATACCCTTTGATGAATATTCAAAATTTTAAAACAAGACCCTTTTAAGTAATTTTGTCCCAAAACCACTTTCATTAGAAAAGTGAGAAAGTATTTGGGTCAATTAAACTTTCTTACCCTAAACTTTCTCTAAAAAAATAACCAAATATGTTAAAATTGTTTCATACCCTATGCTTTCTATAGAAAATGATTAAATTATATCAAAACAAACGGGCTCATAGTGTATTGTGTAATAATAATCTTTTAGAGAATAACAATTATGTAAATGTAACTTAGAATTAATTTGAACAAAAATTTCAAACCCATGTAACACGTGGCAAAATACTAGTATGCTAAAATCACGGTACTCCTATCAAAGACTATTGACCTATTGCTTTTAGCTCTTGTTATGTTCTGAATAGACTTAGACTATAGTAAGTCTTGGGCGTGTTTGACACTTGCAATTATTGATCAGCAAGCAAAAGTTCTCCAGCATTGTGGATTCTAGGAAGGCTCGTTGAAGTTAATTGGGGGTTCTTTCGACAAAAGGAAGAACTTAACCTTGAAGTTTCAACAAAAAAAGTTCTTTATGTTGTTATATTCAACTGAACCCTCAGAATAAAGCTTAAAACAAGATATTATATCTTTCACCAGTTGTTAACAATGGTAGAAGTGTGGATTACCATTGTTGTTGTTTCTTATTCCACAACCATTTTAGTGTCATCAACTTCTCTAGAATCAGAAGCCCAAGCCCTGTTCTAGAGTGGTTGATGGAACAAATCTGGTATTAGCAGGGTGGATGCATACTTAGGAGAGCGTAGGCACATGCCCACCCTCAAATGTTAAACTTGTGTATATTTTATGTTGAATTGTTTATGGTGCCCACCCCAATTTTATCATGAGTACCCACTCTAACTTGATTAAAGAACAAATTTAATTATAAAATAAAATGGCATCAGACATTTAGCATGGTGATAGAGTGTTGGACATTTAGTTCCAGTAGTTAGGCGTCGATCTCTAGCAGCCTCGAGTACCAAAAAAATTACTTCTTCCGTCCCATATTATCTGTCCATTTTGACCATATCACCAATATTAAGAAAATTGGTTAGAACACAAAATTCTATACAAGTTTTACCATACTTGATACTTTACAATACTAGGCTAAATGCGCAATTTAGGATCTAACATTTGCCGCAAACGACAATTCAGGTTCTAACGTTAGCTCTTGTGTCAATTTAGGATCTAACGTTATCGGGATGGGTCAAAACAGGTTAAAATCAGACAATCCCGTCTGTTGGCAAAACACGCGCTAATTACCTCACGTGAGTCAATCTATGTGGCTTATTAATAGCCATGTGGCCTCTAAAAAAGAAAAAAAAAACGTTTTTTTTTTAATTTTTTTTAGCGGTAAAACGAAAAAAGAATAATAAAAAAACGTTTAAAGGAAAAAAGAATTTTAATTGAAAATACAAGACTTTTTTTTCTAGAAATTAAAGAAAAAGACCTAATTTTTTTTTACTTTTCTTCTTCCTTCTTTCCTTTCACCCAAACCAAACCCTAAATTTTTTTCCCCGCTTCCATCTGTGGCAGCTACGAATAAGACCCGTTTCTTTTTCCCTGATGCTATTGACTCCCATGGATAGAGAAACCGTAGGATTGTAAACCGTGCTTATGGCGGTGTTCTGTCTGGAAGTGCTGTTAGGGAAAGGATCATTCGGGCCTTTTTGGTGGAAGAGCAAAAGATTGTGAAGAAGGACCTCAAGATTCAGAAGGCAAAGGAAAAGCTTGCATCCAAGAGCTAGAGTTTTAGTTGATTGATGGTAGCATATTTGAGCTTGTCTGTTATGAAACATGGTTTACTTATTTTTCTTTGTCGACAATTCTACTTGTTCAAAATTTTGTTTTTCTTCTTTCACTTGTCTGCTCTGCTATGCCCTTGAAAAATTCTTACTGGAATTGGATGTTTAATGAATTCGCAGATTTGGAGTTTTTTTTTTATCAAAAAAAAAAATCTCGCTGTTAATACCTTCCCAAATTCTGAAATTCCTTCTGAGATTAAAAAACCTCTCAAGACTCACTTTTGCTTTTATACTTCAACTTTTCTGGTCATCTACCATCAGAATTCTTTGAGCTGTCAGAGTTAGAAACCATTGATCTGTCAGGGAACCCATTGAAGCTTGGAAAGCAAGGCTTGAGGTCTTTGCTTCAGAATTTAACCAATCTTCAACAACTTTATCTTGCTGATGTGAGAATTTCTTCTTCAGTGCCTAATATCTCACCAAATTTTTCCTCCTTGACAACTTTAATTTTATCAATCTGTTGTCAATTAAAGTTGTGAACGCCTTGAAGCTCTGGATCTCTTCTTTGGATTACGAACCATATTATTATTGTTGTTGTTGTTGGGTTGGTCGCTGTTGTCGCCTGAAACTGAAACTGAATAATCTTTCTTGTTGTTTATATGTTGTTGTTGTTTGGAATCTGCTGCATAGAAGGAAAACTGGCTCTGCTTTGAAACTGTTGTTGGGTTGGTGATGATGAGGCGGCCATGAATCCAGAACCAAGATCATTGCAATTGGGCAGAATGGGGTCTTGGAGAGGAAAGACAGGCACATTCTTGATATATCTTAGATTTTTGGACAAAACGACATCCAGATTTAGGAGTGAATTTGGGTTTGTTGAGAGTTGCGGTGATCTTGACGATAAAGGGAAATAGTTGGATAAAGGGTCAAATGTGGCGGATGATGACTCGAAGATTGCATAGTTCCACTGTTACCAGAATCCATTAGACCACACCAGAGATAGAAAAAAAAAAGAGGAAAAACGTAAAAGAAAGACGACACTCCTACTGTGCATAAGAAAAAAAAAGAAAAAAAAATTCGGTATATTTAATAATTAATAATTTTGATAATTATTAAAATTTTAATTTTTTTTTAAAAGAAAAACACGTGTCAGCATGTTAATGGTGCGTGTAAGGTAAACACTGCCCGATATCCTAAAATGACACAACCCGATAACGTTTGATTCTAAATTGACATAAGAGCTAACGGCAGAACCTGAATTGTCATTTGCGGCAAACGTTAGATCCTAAATTGCGCATTTAGCCACAATACTACCCCAACTTTACTTAATATGTGTTTCTCTTCTCACATTTAATAAGGGTAAAAATTAGTCAAAAGTGTCTTGATTATCTAAATGAGACATATAATTTGGGACAACAAAAAATCCCAAAAAGGAACATATAATATGGGACGGAGGGAATACTATACTACAACAATGCATTTTTGTATCCACCCTAACCAATATTTTTTTGGATCCGCCACTGGGTATTAGTAATGATACCTGCCGACGTTGCAGATATTGGCCTGGTATAACATGCAACACAGCTAGAAGCATCACCCATATTTATCCGCTGAGGGAATTCTATCCGGTGGATGGTGAATTACGAAAAATGAATTTCTCTGCCTTTCCGAATCTAGTCAGTCTTGAGCTTGGAGATCAAGGGCTCTATGGGAGCATACCGTTTGAGATAGGTAATCTTCCAAAACTCAAATATCTCGACTTGTCCTCTAATTATCTCACGGGTATGTTACCTTCTTCACTTGGAAAACTCACCTAATTGGAGGTTATGGATATTTCATATAACTATTATATCAATGGTTCCATTCCTCGACAAGTAACGAATCTGAAAAATCTTGTTGCTTTGAATTTGAGCTGGGAACAGCCTCATAGGACCAATTCCATCGGGTTTTGGTCTTTTAACTAACCAATCTTACCCATTTACGAATGAGTGGGAATTCGTTCAATAGTTGCATCCCAGTATAAATTGGGAATTTGAAGGCTCTTATAGTTCTGGACCTGAGCCATTGTGAAATGATTGGTCCAATCCCTTCCACTTTTGGTCAATTAGTTAAACTGACATCTTTATCTCTTTCTGGAAACCAAATTAATGGGTCCATCCTAGAAATGGGGAAGTTGAAGAATTTGGTGAACTTAGATCTGTCTAATAACATACTTGTTGGTCAGTTGAAATTTTTGGGTGATTTGACAAAGTTAGAATATTTAGACCTTCACAGAAATTGAATCAACGGTTCGATTCCATCTGAAGTTAGAAATCTTAGGAATCTGATCCACTTAGATTTCAGCTGGAACCGTCTCACCGGTCCAATTCCCTCATTTGTTGGTCATTTACTCAAGGTGGAGAATTTGTACATCTACTGCAATAAAATCAATGGTTTGATACCTGAGGAAATTAGGAATTTAAAAGTAGTGACCTCCTTGTACTTCTCTTCAAATCACTTGACTAGATCCATTCCACCTTAAATTGGTTATTTGGGAGCACTCACTTCATTAGACCTCTCTTAGAACCAGTTAAATGGATATATTCCACCTCAAATTGGTAATTGCTTCAAATTAGAAGAGTTGGACTTGAGTAGCAACAATGTAGAAGGTCTCTTTCCTAATCAAATGGGCAATCTTTCGCGGCTATAAAAACTAGATCTAAGAAATAATAGTCTGTCCGGAGTAGTTCGGTATAATCTTCCTGGGTATATAACAAATCTTTTGGCTGTCAGGGATTAGATCCTGGGGTATTTGGAGGCAACAAAAATTTAGCAATCTACTCTTGCCCTTCATCAGGAGAAGGGAGTATCAATCTGCAAATATTTGTTCCCGCCCTTTTCCTTGCTTGTATTGTTTTTTGGCTTTTTTTTTTAAAGGCATTATTGCGGAGGACGAAGGTCAAGGTCAATCCAAGTAACATCTTGCAAACCGCCAAGAAAAGGGATATGTTCTCAGTATGGAACTTCGATGAAAAGATAGCATATGAAGACATCATAGCTGCAACAAATGATTTCAACATCTACTTCTGCATTGGAACTGATGGTTACGGTAGTGTCTACCGAGCCGAGCTACCGAGCGACAAAGTTGTTGCATTGAAGAAGCTTATCACCTTGAGGCGGAGGAACCTGCTTTTGACAAGAGTTTCAGAAATGAGATCAAGTTTCTAATAGAAAACTCAGGTTCAACCGCACCAAAACTCAGGTTCAACCCCACCAAAACTCAGGTTCAAGCTCCAATTAATTTACTAGTAGAGCGAAAAGAGAAATGTGGCTGGAACAATAGTATCTTACAAGATACTTAAATAAAAAAATAACGTACTGTGATTCTAAATAGAGTTAGAAATCATTGTATTATTAATATAGCCTCCATAAAATTCACTTTGAGTGATTCAAGTTTACATGCTTTGTGCCTAAATTTCAAGTCTACTGAAAATGTTTTCTTGTTTTATCAAATAAACTTGCAAATAAGGAACAAAAGGAACAGAATTATACCTTAAATTCTCACCCACTAAAATTAAAGGAAAAGAAAATTCCAATCAAATCTAAGAATGCAAAATAAAAAAAAAAGGGTAGGCTGTTGTAGTAATTAATTTAAATTAGAATTTCAACATGGTAAAAGTATAACTTCCTACCTCCTATACCATTAATATTAGTTTTATTCTTCTAAAATTTTGTATTTAAGGTTATCGAAGAGATCATACAAATCATAAGGCTAATTTTTTTTGACTTCTCATAACACTAATTATTAATCACTTAAGAAGAGATAGAATATATTTTGAGATGAATTATTATTACTTATGTATCCTCGATTTATTTAGTTGTGATAAGAATTGCAAAAGAATAAACTAAAAACAGAATTTGTAAGATGGTTATGCTCCAATTGCATAAACTAATCTTCATACTCTCTTTCCTGCAGAGAAATCTGGAAAACCCCATTCTTTATCTCTTATAAAAGTTTTCCTATGGTTATACTTACTCGCTGTTGGAGTTTACATGTAAGTGTCGCAGCCCACATTACAAAGAGATAGGCTGTAAAAGTGGCATATATACCTAAAAGATCCAAGAACACATTGGCTTAAGCTTTTGGCTTCAGATTAGTGTCCGATAGGTATATATGGGCCACGTTGGTGGGCCTCGTAATGATGAGACCGGTTTTCTCTCTCTCCTACAAATGGTATCAGAGCTAGGTTCAATTGGAGTTTGGTGGTACGGTTGTAAAAAAAAAACAACGGTGTGGTATTTCTAGAGAAAAAAAAACAATTGGGTGCACAGATGGTGCAGGGTGTGGTTAAGTGTGAAAAAACCAAAAAAGAATGGGCCACTTAACTGGTTATCCAAGAAATATCAGGTTAGCCGCACGGGGAGAGCTATCACATGTGAGCGGAGGAGTTTGTTGGAGTTCACATGTGAGTGTCGCATCCCACATCACAAAGAGATGGGCTGTAAAAGTGGCATATATACCTAAAAGATCCAAGAACACATTGGCTTAAACTTTTGGGTTCAGATTGGTGTCCGACAGGTATATATGGGCCACGTTGGTGGGCCTCGTAACGATGAGACCGGTTTTCTCTCTCTCCTACACTGGCTCATGGAAAGTTTGCCTACAACTCATCATTCCTTAATATAAAATCTCATATAAATTTCAATGATGTTTGGAAAGGGAAATTGGAGTGTTGGGAGATTGATGAATTCCATCTCACTCTGTTTCTGAGGAAATGGGAACATGTTAGTATTTCCCTTTCGTCATCATGATCATGAACAACTTTCTTTCTGTTTTTCTATTCCTTGTTTGTTTTGTGTTTATTCTCTAACATTCCCTCAATCCCAATTCCCAATTACTATAAAATATCCCGCAAATTCTTTCGCTCTTTCTTTTGCTAAGGCTGTGTTTAGTTGGGCAGTTCACCACCGTTTGTACCAAAAAAGGTGGTGATGTACTGGTTAACCATGGCCTTAAGTGTGATTTTGGCCGGCATCAGTTATCAGTTAACTGGTCAACCAAGATTTAAAGATTTAAAAAGAATAAGGCATTATGCTCAAAGAAGCACCTAAATCAAGCATAGCATTTTCAAAAATACTTCTTCCAATAGAACAAATAATAGACAACGTACCTGAATCCTTGCACTTAGGGGGTAAATTCTTTTGAAACACAGCAGAAACATTAGCTCCTACACTTACCTTTCCTTGCAACCTTTTCTAGTTGGTACAAAGTTGCTTAATGAATTTTGTATAATTTGGAATTTGTTGAATGGCATTAAGAAGTGGGATGTTGACCTCAACTTTTCAAAATATCTCCAAAATGTCTTGATCGTCATCTTCTTTCTTTGATTTTTTCAATCTTGATGGAAAAAGGTGCATGTACTTGTGAATCCTTCTTGGGCTTGACAGCTGCGATTTCTTTGTCTTTTTGACCATCCTTAACAGCTTCAATAACAATGGGTTCATCTTCAATCTTAATTTCTTTGTCAGGCACTTGCAATTCTTCTTCTTTGGTGTAGCTCGACTCTCCTTCATCTTGTGCGGCATGGGTTGGATAGGGTTCTTCCAACTCTTTTCCACTTCTCAAAGTAATTGCACTTACATTCTCCCTTGGAGGTACCTTTGGTTGTGATGGGATCCTTTGTTGACCTTGTGTCTTGAGTTCACTCATATCACTAGCCAATTGACTTATTTGTTTCCTCATCATCTCCATAGCTTCCCTCATTTGTTGCATCTCGATGGAAACTTGTGAAGATCGTTGGAAATCAGGCCTTTGAAAATTCATTGGCCTTCAATGAAGGTTACCTTGGTTACCATATTGTTGATTTTGTTGCTCGACTCTCCATCTAGGATTGTAAGAATTTGAGTACGATTCAGACTTCTTTTGAAATACTCCTTGCATTCCACAGCATTGACTCCTTAAGTGTTGTCTTTCAAAGTAGGGCACTTATTAGTAAAGTGTCCTTGCGAACAAATACCACAAATCGTAGGCACACTTGAAAAATTCGAATTGAACAAATAAGTGAGCATAGCGATTTGCTGATTCGTTTCTTGAAGTTGTTGCTCCAATGAGGTGGAATGAGTAGAGACTTCATTGATTCTTCATGTATTGCCTTCTCTTGATGCATAGTTTTCCCGAGATCCAAACTGTTGAGTGTTTGCAGCCATATTTTCCACTAAAGTCCAAGCATCAGTGGGAGTCTTGTCTATGAAAGCTCCTCCACTTGCAAAATCTATGGAAAATCTATCAAAAGGTAGTAGTCTTCGTAGAAGTGTTGGATCAGCAACTGTTTAGAAATTTGGTGATTGGGGCAACTCACGCACAATGTCTTGAAATGTTCCCAATACTCATGCATTGTTTCTCCATGGCGTCGCTTAATTCTGCATATCTCCTTCCTTATACTTGATACTTTATGAGCAATAAGTGTACTTTTCCAAGAATAATTTCTTAAGGCTCGTCCAAGAGGTGATTGAACCAGTAGGTAGGAGGTACAACTAATCTTTTGCACGATCCACAAGAGTGAACAGAAAAGTTATTAGCTTGAATTGATCTTTAGGAATACCTTGAATACTTGTACTTTTCCAAGAATAATTTCTTAAGGCTCGTCCAAGAGGTGATTGAACCGGTAGGTAGGAGGTACAACCAATCTTTTGCACGATCCACAAGAGTGAACAGAAAAGTTCTTAGATTGAATTGATCTTTAGGAATACCTTGAATACTTGTAATTGCACAGGCAATCTGAAAATCTATAAGATGTTGGTGAGGATCTTCTCCAAGCAGACCATGAAATTTGGGTGAAATCTGAATAAACCCAGATTTAATCTCAAAGGTACCAGCCGTATCTGGGTATCGAATTGCTAAACATTGTGCAGTAACGTTCGATCAGCAAGCTCTCTCAAAGTTCTAGGGGCGTTGTCGTTTGCCATGTCTTGTAATGATGTTGAAGAAGCAGTTGAATTAGGAGAATTTGGTTGAGAACTCGAAGGGGATGACTCATCTCCTTGTTGTCGACTTGATCTCTCCTTCCTCAATGAAAAGAGTGTTCTTTCTAGCTCAGGATAAAATTGTAAATCTTCTATACCACTACTTCTTGTATTTGGCATGCAACTTCCTGGAAAAATCAAAAAATTAAAAGTAAAATTTGTAGTAAAAGTTCTTAAACGAAAATAAAAACTAAAACAGAAAAATAAAAATAAGAAATTCTTAGGGATGATTAAATCTTCAATCTTTTTCCTTCCCCGGCAACGGCACCAAAATTGTGATCTTGTCGTCAGCAAATCACAAGATAATCCCCACAAAATCCTAACTAAGTAGATAGGGCAAGCAGGGGTCGAATCCTACGAGAAGGGGAATAGACTTAGCAAAAGATAAATCATCTCTAATAATCACTCATACACAAAAGGGGTTAAAAATACCAATTATTAAAAAAAAGCAATTAATCTAAGAATAAAGCAAAACTAAATTAAATCTAAAGCTAAAGAAATTACTTAAGAAAACAATAATTAAAAGCATACTTCTTCTCCAATGGTAGATATCAATCAATTTAACTATGGATCCTTGATTTAAAAGATAAATTCAATATTCTAATTATCAAAGCAAGAACGATCAATTTTACGCCAATGATACATTCAATCAAAAGATTTAAGTATCATGTAAAACATCAACAAACTTACCCTAATAACTCTCAATTAAACAATCGGTCTAGAGATAAATCCCTAACATGTATATTAGATAGAATTTCCACTGGAACGCTTAGACTATCCTTATTATTCCTAACAATTCATGTCCACTAAAAGGCTTAGAATTTATTAAGAACAAAGCATTATGAACAATTATTCACACATGCATAACAAGTATAACCAAACATATTCTTTCCTAGCTGAGCCGACATAGTTCTAAATAAGGTTAACTAATCCCATTGAACGCCTTGTGAGCTATCCAATTTGTTACCAAACAATCAAAACTTGAATGGGTCGTTCTAAGCTTGATTTAACAATAGATCTATTCAATTATATAAATACTGGCCACATAAATCAATAATCATCAAAATCATAAAATAAAATAGAGATTAATAAACATATTTAACCAAGAACAAATATCAAATTATAAGCACATAAATCTTACCATAATTAATTGATTGAAATCTCCAAAGGATAAAAAGTATTAAGAATTTAGCTACTCATAGATTCTGAAAAAATCCATGAGAAATTTAAGAAAACTTACAAAAATAGACCGAATTCTCTTCTTGGGCGGCACCTAGGATTGTCGACACCCTCTCTAAAGAGAGATGTCGACACCCCCTCCTAAAACTAGAGAAAAACTAAAGAAAATAAACTAAAGAGAATTGTCAATTGTATTTTGTGAATTGTGTTCTCTAGGGTTAACATAAGGTGGGTATTTATAGTGAACTTATAAGACTCCTAGTAGACTTAGCATTGGTATAAACAAGGTATAGGACGGTTCGGACTCTCTAACTTGTTCTCCAAGTTGGTTTAGAGGTCTTCCTTGAGTAAAAATTGGACTTGCGCAAAGACTGGAATTTTTCAGAAACTTCAAGGGCATTTTCGGCACAAATATTGCAGAACTGGGCTTCGAGCAAAACAGCAAAGTTGTAGATCTCGGAGTCCTCTTTCCAACGCATCTTGAAACACTTAAATCGGAGGTTTGAGTCAAAAGTTATGGCTATTTTACCGAGACTGTGCAGAATCCTACTCCAACTAGGAAAAGGGTTGCGGGATTTGGATATTAGCAAGGGCTTTGGCGCGCGGCATAGGGCAGAACCGACTGCATTGTGGGCCCAACTCGGCTGGTTATGCTACCATGTAAAATACTCATAAACCCATGTCATCAGGATCTCTCCATAGCATGTCTTCATTCCTTCGCAATTTAAACTCAATCCTTAGTTTCTTCTCCTTGAAATCTTCCTTCAATGATTTTTCATGACTTGAAATCGACTCCAATTAATCTTTAATCACAAACTTCGAATCTCCAAATCTTCACTCAAAAATACTAAGTCCATATTTGTGACAAAAGTCATCAAAATAGCTCCAAAAAATAGTGAACAAGTTTTCACTTTTTTTCTTTTCAAGACCTAAAAACACAAATACTTGTAAAATAGGGCATAATCACACATGGCTCAATTTCTTACAAGGACTTTATTTCCCAAAGTACAATGCCCTCGAAGCCAAAAAAGGGGGTAGGCACTCTTGGGGATGGAGTAGCCTTCTTGAAGAACAACAGCTTATGGCACGATAATGCTCTCTGTCAAATTCGAGATGGAAAAAAGGTTTTTATTTGGGAAGATAAATAAAAATACTAAAAAAAAGGAAAATGACCATAAAAATAGGGTTAATTTTGACTCGATCACTTGGTTAGTCTCACTAATACATAGATTGTTTTGTTATCATAAAAAACACATGGAGTCAACAAAATGCTTGTTGGTCAATTGAAAATTTTGGGTAATTTGACAAAATTAGAATATGTAGGCCTTCATATGATTCAATTCAATGGTTTTATCCCATCAAAAAAAAAACTTAGTTGATAATCAATTCAAAATATAAAATACACTGCAACTTCTTTGGCTCTTTCTTTCGCTGATCATGCCCAGTACTATCATTCTTACAAACCTCTAAGACTTGTCAATAGTTTAATTACTCTATTTTACAGGGATAAAGAAATAAAGGAGAGCAATCCTTCCTTACCATCAAAATCAAACAAGTCACTATCAAAGACCAATGTTTTCAAACCCGACCTAGAACTTAACCCATTGAGGTCACCGGGTTCCGGGTTAGGCGGTTCGTCCAGGCTAACCCGGCGGGTCATTAGGTGCTGACGTCATCATAATGTCATAAAATTGATTGAATAAATATTAAAGATATCACATAGAAAATAATGCTAAAATAGAAAATCAGCAATTTTGATATATATTTATTTTAAAAGCCCAATACTTTTTTTGGCAAAAAAAAGCCCAATATTTGACGTCACTTTCTTTTCCCCTCAATCTTTTTATCCCATTTTCTGATCTGGTTTTCTACTTTCACTCTATTTCTCTTCCTTCCCCTCTCTCTCATCAACGTCTCCTTTATCTCTTCCTTGTTGATCTAGAAGAATGAGGAAAGATGAAGATAAAACAAGAAATAGCAACGAATTCAAAAGAAGAAGAGAAAGGAAACCTTGTTAGAAGAACGAAGAAGTGGAGTAGCAGATCCGGGATGAGGAAAGCAGATATGGGATGAGGAAGAGAAGCGTTTTCTGTTCAAAGGCTGAAGAAAAAAAGCCCAAATTTCAGGGATTTAAATCCAAATCCCAGTTTTATCCGATTTTCGGTATAATGAGTCACCGAGTAATCCGGACTTTGACCGGTCCAACACATCACCAAGTTAACCCCCTCTCTAGCAGTTGAGCCCACTAGGCAGGGGCGTAGCTACTCTTTGAAGAGTGGGGTCAAATGACCCCACTGAAATTTTGATTTTCCTTACAATACATATATAATTTTATC
>AWUE01022308.1:0-21805 GCA_001974825.2 Corchorus olitorius
GGGTTTTTTTAATCTTTTTAGATTTTCTTTTAATTTCTTTTTATCTTTTAATAATTATTGGTTAGACAATTCATTTAGCTTAAATGGGTATGAATATGTCAATATTAGCAAGAGGATTTTAATATTTGATTAATGATAAATAGAAAAAAAAATTTCTTTTTTTTTTAAAAAAAAAACATACTTTCAATCCGAAAAAATCTTTGTGCATGAGTTTTGATGTTGTTTTACTTGAATGATTTTGAATGATTAAACTTTGAAAGTTTGAAGGTTGAGAGAATTTGTGAGAATTGAAAAGTTTGAAGTTTGATGGAAAATAAAGTAAAGGGCAAAATAGTCCAAAGGGGGGGCGGTGACTAGTAAAAGGGGGCGGTATTTAGCAATCCAGTTAAAAAATTGACCCCACTCAAAAAAATTGTATGAGGTCAATAGTATATATATATATATACATGTATAATATTAAGGATGATCTATTAACGGTAAAAGTACAAAACTGGTCCCTCAAGTGGAGCGAAACTAGCATTTTGGTCACCTAAGTGAAAAAATATGTAATTCGGTCCCTCAAGTGGAGATAACCGGGCAATTAGGTCATTTTCGTTAATGTGTCGTTAAACCGTCTGACGTGGCAGTGACGCCGTCAAATATGCTGACGTGTCATATGCCACGTCATATTCTTTATAAAAAAAATTATTTTTTTAAATATATATTTTTTTCAAAAATTGGGTGAGGGACCTAATTGCTTAATTAACTCAACTTCAGGGACTCAATTGCTCACTAAGTTCACTTCAGGGACCCATTTGCACATTTGCCCCTAATTTTTTGTTTTTTGAATAAAATAAAAATATTCATTTTTTCCTTTTTTCTGTTTTAAAAAAACCATTTTTCTTTTCTTTTTCTGAAAAAAAAAGAAAGAAGAAAATGATTTTTAAAATTTTGATAATGTCTCTTTTAATTTTGTTTAAAAGAGGATAAATATTTTAGCCCATAATATTGCCAAATCTGAGCGTAGATTGGGTGACCAAAGGGTGTGGTTGGGTTATTTCCCCTCTCATATTTGTAATTCAACTCCTTAATTAATGAAAAAGTAGCTCGTTTAAACTAAAAAAAAAAGAATATATAGTAAATCAAACAAATCAAATTATTTTTTCATCGGTTAGATTACAAAAAGATTTTACAACTTTGATAATTACTATCCTTTTGTTTCTGGTAGGAAGCAGAATTTCTTTGAAAGTCGCATCTTTTTTTCTTGAAAATTATATATTAGGTTGTGAGTGTTTTTTTTTTTAAATTGTAGTTGTTTTATAAATTAACAATTATTAAATAAAGCATTATGAAATGGACTGATTAAAGCAAGAAACAGTCAGGGAACAAAAACTTGATGTAATTGATTAATATATACTAAATATTGCCAATTAGATCATTTATATATCTATTGTTGTTACCATTTAATATATTAATCATATTCACCACGAGTTTTGGAAAAGAAGAAAATGATTTTAAAAAAAAACAGAAAAAAAAGAAGAAAAATGATTTTTTTATTTTTATTCAAAAAAACCAAAAATTAGGGGAAAATGTGCAAATGGGTCCTTGAAGTGAACGTAGTGAGCAATTGAGTCCCTGAAGTGAAGTCAATCGAGCAATTGGGTCCCTGACTATTTTTTTTTAAATATATTTTTTAAAATATTTTTTAATAAAAAAATATGACGTGGCAGTTGACACGTCAGCATATTTGACGGCGTCACTACCACGTCGGATGTTTAACGACACATTGGACGGCCACTAACGAAAAGGACTTGATTGCCCGGTTATCTCCACTTGAGGGACCGAATTACATATTTTTTCACTTGGGGACTAATCGAGCTAAATTAGACCCTATTTTTATGCCTATTTTACTATGTTGTTGGACCCATTTATGCTTAAATATATGCCATTTTATTAATATTTGTGTTTTGAGTCCTTAAGTGATGTGAAAATGAGAAATTGTTGTTTTTCATTATTTTTGGAGCTATTTTGATGACTTTTTACACAGATTTGAGCAAAGCAATTTTGAGCATAGATTTGGAGATTTGAAGTTCGTGTTTGAAGACTTATTTGAAGATTTGAAGACTTTGAAGATTTATTTCAAGAGCAAGAATTGAAGATTGCAGCTTTAATTGAAGACAAGCCATGGATAAGCCCTTAAGCTTTGGTATTTATGGATAATTTATATGGGAAAATACTCAGCCCATATAAGATATTAATTGGAATTAAAATCCCAATTAATGACTCCTAAATCCAAGGAAATATCCAAATCCCGTAGATTCCCGATTCTAGTCCTAACAGGATTAGGATTCAGGCGCAGTTTCGGTAGAAAAATCATAACTTTCTGCTCAGACCTCCGTTTGAAGCTCATGAGTACTCGTTGGAAAGCTAACTCCGAGATCTACAACTTTCCTTTGAAGTTTAAGACCCAGTTCTGCCGTTTTCAAGTCCAAAAATGCCGACGAAGTCCCTGCACGAAATCAGGATTTTTTCAGGATCCTATTTTAACTTGGATTCTACTCTAGGATGACTTTTAATCTAACTTGGAGTCTAAGTTAGACCCAAAACCGACTTAGATCTCTTTCCAAGTTAGAATTGGAATTCCTAGGGTTATTTCCACTATAAATAGCCACCCCCTGTAACACAAATCACATACCTTCACACATATAATTTTCTCTTCTTATTTTTCTCTTCTAGTTCTAGTTTTTCTTCTAGTTTTAGGGCTAGGGTGCGCCACCCTCTCTTTGCATAGAGAGGGGCGGCAACCCTAGGATATTCAAGAGGAGATTTCGCCCCCCTTCAAGTTTTGTAAGTTTTCTTGGCCTCCATGAGTAGCTAAATTCTTTATACTTCTAATCCTTTGGTGAATTCAATCAATTAAATATGGTGAGATTTATGTTCTTATAATTTGGTATTTTATTCTTGATAGATAGCATGTTAATCTCTGTTTTAATTCTACCATCTTGATTTTTATTGATTTGTTCCGGCCGGTAAAGAGGTAATTTGAGAGATTGTTGGCTAGATCAAATAGCGGATTGACGTCCATGTTTGATTGTATGTAGCAAGTTAGCCGCGCTAGACGGCGGGTTAATTGGGTTTGCATGCCAGTGATCAGATTTATCTGGTTGTTGTATGGTTTTATTTATTAAGCATGTGTGAAAGAACTAATAAAAGTTGATCTTAATACTTTGAATCCTAGCAAATCTTTAAGGCTTGACGGCTAATTGATTAGTTAGGAGGAGAAAGGGGTAATTTAAGGCTTGACGACTAATCTTATCTAAATAGCATGTTAGGATTTTCCCTAGACCAGTTATCATCTTGAATTTAATGTTGAATTTATCTTTTAAATCAAGGACCCATAATTAATTTGATTGTTTTCTACCATTGGTGAAGAAGTATATCCTTAATTATTGTTTTCATTCTTATCTGCCATAGACTTAGATTTAATTTACTCTGCTTTGTTTTCTAGTTTAATTGTTTTCTTCTTAGTTATTATTCTTAACCCTCTGTTTTCTGTGTTCTGTTTTGGGAGATTTTAAGGACTGAATTTTCGGATGAAGTCTATCAACCTTCTCTGTGGGATCGACCCCTACTTACCCTATCTACTTAGTTAGGAGTTTGTTGGGATTTTATTTTTATGATTGCTGACGACCGATCAGGGACCAAAATACTAGTTTCGCTCCACTTGAGGGACCAATTCTGTACTTCTTCCTCTATTAACACTCTTACTTTTACTTACATGGGCCACATCTCATAAAAAAATAAAAAATAGTTTGACCCATATACTTTAAAACTCAAAAGCCTTTTACTCACAATATTTAAAGTGGTAAATTATAGTAACTAACTAGAGGTTTCACTAGAGTTTCCACACTAACTCAAGTTTGGCACTCAAAACAAGACAAAAAATTGAGTTTTATTTGGTTTTTAGTTACTCTACAGACAAAGAAAAACAGAACCATAAAATTAGGAACAAAGGAGACTAGCAGAGCGAAAAGAGGAAGAAGAAAAAAGAGAGCATTAACATTTAACAAGCAGTGACATTTTAGGGTTGTCTTTTAGTGAGTGAATGTAAAGTGAAGAATATACTTTCATCATACTTGTTTAGTTGTTTTCTTTGGTGGGCATATTTTAATTGAAGGTTAATAGAATCCATTCAAATTCAATTCCAAAGGTATTCATGACTTCTCCTTCTCTTTTTTCTTTTATAATTTTAATTTTAATTTTAATTTTAAATAATAAGTAATATGTATTTCTATGTTAACAATTATATGAATCATGAATAAATAAGTTAAATTTTAAATTATTAAATTCCTTATACTATTTTCTATAATATGAGTGACAGTGAGAATGTTTTGTTACATGTTTTCTTTGTTGTATATATATTTGTGCTAAAAATGTGTATACATGTTGTTTTTTTTCTTTTTACAAGATGGATAGATACTTTAAACGAAAATCAAGATTGGAATTAGATCAATCAAATTGTGCTAAAGAAAGTAGTGAACAATGCTCAAAGCAAGCTCGTGTTGAAGTTGATTTAGAAAGTCTTCCATCGGATCCGGGGCTTCGTAAGGGAATTATGAGTTATCATCC
The DNA here is from genome assembly GCA_001974825.2 of Corchorus olitorius. Classification (NCBI taxonomy): domain Eukaryota; kingdom Viridiplantae; phylum Streptophyta; class Magnoliopsida; order Malvales; family Malvaceae; genus Corchorus; species Corchorus olitorius. The sequence goes on from AWUE01022308.1 coordinate 4,609, forward strand.
AGATGATCGGGATAATGTACGAAGGAAATACTTACAAGACGGACCTTGTCAACCACATAACCATGCCTTTCCACAAAGAAATATAGGTAACGTGTTACGCCGATTTAATCCAGCTTGGTTTGAAACTAACAAGAATTGGTTAGAATATAGTATATCTAAGGATGCTGCTTTTTGCTTATATTGTTATTTATTTAGACAAGATAATGGAAAGCAAGGAAGTGGTGAGTCATTTATTCTTGAAGGATTTACCAATTGGAATAAGAAAGATAGATTTAAAGTTCATGTTGGGGGTCCTAATAGTGCTCACAATCAAGCTATTAGAAAGGGTGAAGACTTGATGAATCAAAACCAACACATTCAATCTCTTTTGATTAAACAAACAAATCAAGCTCGAGTTGAATATCGCACTAGGTTGACTGATTCGGTAGATTGTCTTAGATTTCTCTTGTGGCAAGGGCTAGCCTTTCGAGGTCATGATGAATCGGAAGAATCAAAAAACAGGGGAAACTTTTTAGAACTCTTACTTTTTCTTGCTGCTCATAATGAAGCTATCAATGATGTTGTTTTGAAGAATGCTCCTAATAATTTGAAATTGATTGCTCCTGATATTCAATATTACATTATAGGTGCTTCAGCAAGTGAGACCATCAAAGCAATTATTGATGATTTAGGAGATGATTTGTTTTCTATCTTGGTTGATGAATCTCGTGATGTGTCAAATAAGGAACAAATGGCTCTTGTTTTGCGTTATGTGAATAAAAAAGGTTGTGTCATTGAGCGTTTTTTGGGTATAGTGCATGTTTCTGATACAACTTCTTTGTCACTAAAAGGAGCAATTGAGTCATTATTCTCCAAACATGGATTGAGTTTGTCTAGATTACATGGACAAGGTTATGATGGGGCTAGCAATATGAGAGGAGAATTCAATGGTCTGAAAAGTTTGATTTTGAAAGAAAATGAATGTGCATTTTATGTTCATTGTTTTGCTCATCAACTTCAGCCAACCCTTGTATCTATCTTCATTGCTGAAAAAACTCTTTCAACATTTGCAGTCGCCACCGGTAATATCAAGGCTAATTTTACAAGTAAAAAAACTAGCGGATAGACAATATTTTTCTTTGTCTCCACTAATTTTTCTGCAAAACAACCAAGCTCTTTGATATTTGAAAATTGAGAATTAGAGCGCACATCAAGGATATAAGTCTCAAGTTGACTATCAAGTGCCATATGTTGAAAGAACATATTATCGGTGGCGACTGCAAATGTTGAAAGAATAAATTGCACAATCGGATGGGAGACAATTTGATGAATGATTGTTTGATTACATTTATTGAAAAGGATGTATTTGAAAGTGTTGATAATGAGACCATCATACAACATTTTCAAAATATAAAAACGCGACGTGGACAGTTGTAAGGTGAACATATTTTTTCAATGAATTTTCATATATAAGAACCATGTTAATTATTGAGATAATTTTCTTTAACCTTGATGACTAACATCATTTTAGGTTATTGACCCCACTGGAGGATTTGTCTGGCTACACCACTGCCACTAGGTCCCGATTGAACTGTTTCAACCGTCCAGGCCAGTCCGGTTTTGAAATACTATCATTGACCTGTTACTTTTAGCTCTTGTTATTTTTGAGAAATTATTAGGTGGGACGGACCTATCACGTCATCCATGGGGCTAACCAATAGAATCTTGCCATGTCAAATGACTTTCTTAAATTTAGGCACGATTTTAGGCCAAGGTTTAGCCCTCTTTTAAAATAAATCCTGTATAAAGGGTAAGTCCTAAATTTGAGAAATTATTGGGATAGAGTTTTAGAAAATTGATAAGTTGTCTTCCTATTATTGGTTGGTCCCATAGATGATGTGGTGGGTCCATCCCACCTAATAATTTCTCGTTATTTTCTGAATAGACTTAGACTATAATTAAGTCTTGGGCGTATGAAAACTTGCAATTATTGTTCAGAGTAAGCAAAAGTTGTCTAGAATGGTCGTTGAAGTTAATTAGGGGGTGTTTCTTTTTTCACAGAAGGAAAAACTTGTTTATGTATTTATATTTAACTCAACCCTCAAAATAAAGCTTGAACATCTTTGGAATCGGAAGCGCATGCTGTGCTGGAGAGTGTTTGGTGGAACACAAATAGATTTAATGGATTTAATGGTACCAATACCAAATAATATTTGTAATATGATAAGATTGCAGTACTTGCTCTTGGGTCAGAATTCAATCAAAGGGGAAATACCTCATGAGATTGGAAATTGTGTGAAACTGCTTGAATTACAACTTGGCAGCAACTATCTGATTGGAAGTATCCCTCCTGAGATTGGACATATTCACAACTTGCTGATAGCTTTAAATTTGAGCTTCAATCATATTCATGGTGAACTGCCTGCAGAATTAGGGAAACTTGACAAGTTGGTTTCTCATGAGTAACCAGCTTACTAGTAGTATTCCACCTGCATATAAGGGCATGTTGAGCTTGATAGAGGTTAATTTCTCAAATGATCTTCTCACTGGCCCTATACCCACGTATGTACCATCCCAGAAGAGTTCAACTTCAAGCTTCCAACTATATGTACTTTTTCTACAGTTTCAGTGGGGAAGATTGCCTTCTACCCTTCTCAAATCATTTTCAGACTTTGATTGGCCCTTTTATTACTCCTCAGCTCCAAATATGTTTTTTTGGTAAATTAACAATTTTTTTAAAGGTGTAACAAATTAATGTTATCCGTTAATCTTAGAAATATTCACGTGTGATAATACGAAAGTGAATTTTTTCTTAGGATTAATGTGCGCTTATTTTGTTGGATTAAAAAAAAACAATAGAAAGTAAGTATGCCAAATACTCATAATTTTTGTATTAGGTTATCTTTTACCAACTACTTACTTTTTTTTGACAAAAATTATGTACTATTAATCAGCAACTAAACTATGTAGCAAGAAAATCAGTAACTGTCATCGGACATTTGGTCTAGTGGTAGAGTGCTGGACTCTTAGTTCCAGTATACCTGGACCATGAGGTCTTGGGCTCTACTCTCACGGAATGTGAGTTTTCTTTGTAATTTATTTGTTTGTGTATTTAGTATGTTGATAGTTATAGATGAAATTAGATATTTGGCAATCCTATTTGATTTATGTACGTTTCAATTTGTAAATAGGGAAGCCAAGATTGAGCTGAATAATCGTGTGGTGCGGGACTATTCGATTGAGCTGAATAATCGTGTGGTGCAGGACTATTCCTCCCGCCGTTTGTAATCTCTGATTATTGAATTAATGAAAGTTATTATTGTAAAAAAAAATCTGTAACTAAACTTTGAACTTGAATGTGGTTTTTAAGGCTATATCAAGAATAAGAATAAAGTCCTTACAAAAAATGAAGAAGAATAAACTAAATATATTATAATCTAAAAATAATTATGAGAAGTCAATTATTAATATCTTTTTATTATTTAAAAAAGTTAAATAGTTGGTTTACAACATCTTTCCATAATTAATAAAAAAGTTCAATGACTAAAAATAATATTGATTAAAAAATTATTATACTATAATACTAAGGGTATTTATGAAATTTTTTATTAGGATGTGTGCATACTTTGTTGGATTACAAAGAAATCAATGGAAAGTAAGTACGTCAATTTCTATATCAGGCTATCAGCTACGTAATTTTTTTTCTTTTTCTTTTTCTTTTTTGATAAAAGCTATGTACTATTACTCAGTAACAAAACTTTAAGTTTGAATTGATGCCAAAAAAAATTTTTTGAATTTGAAAGTGGTTTTTAAGACTATATCAATAAGAAGAATAAAGTCCTTAAAAAAAGGAAGAAGAATAAATTAAATATATTATAATCTAAAAATGATTATGAGAAGTAAATTATTAATTACAATTATAGTAAATTATTAATATCTTTTTTATAATTTAAAAAAGTTAAATATTTGATTTACAATATCTTTCCATATAGTTAATAAAAAGTTCAATCACTAAAAAGAATAAAAGTTCAAGAAATCAAAGTAGCTTAATCCACAAAAAATGGAGATATTCACCAAAAAAAAACTAAACAATATGTTAGGGGTCAAAATGGGGATGATCCAAGGTCCACAAAATCCCACCAAACATACTCAAGGTTGGGTCATCTATCCCCTCATATTTATATCTCTTATATCCCTATATGGGCATTTCTCTCTCCTCAAAGTTCCCAAACACATTTATAACACAGGGGCAATTCCCTTTCTAAAAGTCCTCAAACACATTTATAACACAGAGACATTCATATCAAAGTCCCCAAGCACAATTATAACACAGGGGCACCTCTATTTTAAAGTCCTCAAGCACATTTATAACACAGAGACATCTATATCAAAGTCCCCAAACACAATTATAACACAGGGACAATCCTCTCTAAAAGTCCTCAAACACATTTATAACACATGGGCATCTATACTAAAGTCCCTAAACACAATTATAACACAAGGGCAATTTCTATTTGGGCCTTGTTATCTCACTACTCTCTTTCAAGCCCAAAAAGGCCTAAAAACGTTGGGGCCTTGCAACCTCACCAGCCAGCCAAAGGCATGAAGATAAAAGCACAAAATCCAGTCTCCTGCTGCAACATGTCAGAATTTCCTACTGCGGAAAGCATCTAAGGGAAGAATTCTACTTAGTTCAAACTTCTCTATATTTATCTACTTATGGCAGGAGATTATTGCAGGACTAATCGTAGACCAAGCCCACGGCAGGAAACAAATTGGGAGCTGTGGCTTGGAGGCAAAAGAGGAAGGAATCTTCCCTGATTACCATTCTTGGGGGGAGTGGCTATGCTTGGGAGCCGATCCTTAATGCAAAAGGGGTAATCAAGGGGCTGCAGAAAGTGGAATCAAAAGCAAGCTAGTTTGACCTTGGGAGGAGCCCCAACTAATCTGGTGGAAAAGTAGCATCGACGATGGCGATATATGCTTGCTAAAACGTGGGACTGATTTCAAGATGAGAAAGTGGCCATTGTTAGCTTCCTCAAATCGGAAGGTTCCTTGCCATGGACCCAAGAGCTACTCACTGAATCAATCAAAAAGCAAGAGCCAAAGGGGGTCACCGGACAAGGATTCTGATGGGGCAAAAGGAAGGCTATAAAAGGAGGCCACCAGCAGCGGGAATGGCCGCATAAGAACCAAGCTCTCACATGCCCACAACCATACTGCACACCAAAGTTCATATCACAAGAACTCTAGTCCCATCGTTCACGACCTATTCAAGAACAACAAGAAATCAGTCCCGTTCTCCCCAAATCAGTGTTTTCCTTCGTTGTCACTAGTTTGTAGTTTGATTCCATTGCTCTCACTGTATTCCTTCTTCTTTCTCCCAAATCCCACTTTCAATTTGTTACCCACAAGTTCGGAAATCAATAAGAAGTTTCGGATCTATGTTATACCAGAAAAATACTTTTTTTTTGTTTTTGCTCTTTATTTTTCATCCTCCTCAATTTTTCCCTTTCAAAGCCGACCTTACCTTTCCTCCTGCTGTACGGACTGTTTTCTTCCTGCTGTACGGATCACTTCTTGGCAGAAGGTTTTTCTTATAGCTCTTGGATTCCATCTTGGTGAAACCCAACTCCTCTTCTGGGGAAATTTGGGCTAGGCTTGAATCCATAGCGAGCCGCACCAAGCCTTTCAATCGCACAAAAAGGCTCCCACACAATAATAATTGAATAAGATTATAATTGAATGGTTTAAATTAGTGGCTTGATCCTCTTAAAATTAGGATATTAACTTTTTTCCTAAACGAAATATGATATTGTATAAATTGTTTAGAGATTAGGATTCCCTTTTATTCCTCAAATCCATGTGGCCTATGTTGAATTACTTTGCGGTTAAAAAAAAAATATCTTACTCATATCATGAATTTATATAACAATTAAAAAAAGTTATAACGTATTAAGTCAAATCTCCGACTTTTAACAAAACCCAAGCGTGATTGCATGTAAAAAAAATTAAAGGATTTACAATATCTTCTAAAAAATCTAAGCATGAGTGCATGTAAAGAAGAAAAGTTAAAGGATTTTTTTTGGCGGTAAGAAAGAAATATAAAAAAGTTAAAAGGATTTACATTATCTTTTAACAATTAATAAAAATAAGTTTAATGGGTAGAAAAAATAAAAATAAGTTTAATGATTAAAAAGAATATTAAATAAAAAAAATTATTATACTATAATACTAAGAAAGTTGAATTACTATAAAGAATATTAATTAAAAAATTATTATACTATAATACTAAAGATATTTTAGAAATTTACTAATTAAGATTTTTGAGTTTGTACTTTTATATAGTAGTAAGATAGTAAGATTTATATAGTAGTAAGATAGTAAGATAAAATAAGATTATGATCTTGTGACAAGTTCTTATGAATATGGTTACCAAGGTAAGAAGTTCTTTTACAAATAATTGAATCATGTTTTGAGAAAAAAGCCTTTTGCTACAGATTGAGGAAAATTAATGGCTGAGGTGGTTTTCATTTCTCTAGATGGAAAGGGGAATCACTTGGAGAGAGCATGAACGACAAGAGCACTTTCTTGCTTTGCAACTTGGTTTGAAGGAAGGGCAGAAGGTTTCTTTCATGAAACCTGTTTTGGTCTCTAGCTAATATGGATAAACTTATTCCTCTTCTAATTTGCCTCAGGTATTGGATGTTGGCTATGGAATTCGTGGGCCGCTAAGAGAAATTAATCGATATAGGTAGGCGATCACTTTTCAGTTCCTTGACATGTTCATGCTAAGCAGGGTAATGAAGCTCTGAAGTAATAGTAGATAAATCCTTTTTCGGTGGAACTTCTAACTCTATATGAAAACAAACCTGAAAAGCTCGTATCATGCAGTGAATATGTTCCATTTTCCTATGCGTATTGAATCTAGACTAGTATTGCACTTCGTACTTGGCATAAAACAAGCACATCTTAGAATCAAATATTGGTGATTTCTACTTGGTTCTAAGAAAATAAAATATCATATACAGCTGGTTTTACATTAGCTGCCCATATCTTGTATTGCTCATAGTTGGTCATATTATCGTTTAATTTGTCATATTATATATAGATGAAGCATGAATACTTGCATTTTTGTCGCTCATTAATCATCCAGAAAAAACTAGTGATGAAAGATACATCCTTTTCTCTCTGTTTTGTTATATTTGGGTATATTCTAAGATCTGAAGGAAAATTATGTATGTGATTAATTTATATTCATTTTTTGACGGTTTGTCTATGTAGTCTTAGGTTCATTAACCTGCTCTCATATTAATAACCTTGTAGTGGTGCATTGGTTACAGGGTTGAATAACAATGAGTGTCAAATATCAAGAGGAGAGGTTAGCCAATTTGGTTAAATTGTAACATAGCAAATTAAATGCCTTATATACTATCTATAGCTTGCTGCATTCTAGTTACTGATTTTGCTATTCTGCTTTTTCTATTCCCCAATTAAAGTCAATGGTTCAAATAATTTTGTAGGACATGTCTAAAAGGTTTAACTGCTTTAGGAACTGAATGGCATCAACAATAGCTGCACGTATGTGAAGGTTGGACATAATTTATTAACCAAGGATGCAATTGCTCACCATATTATATATGCAGCGGAATGATTGATATTGAACATGGACCCGAGGGACTCTCTAATCTCTATTACTATGTTGCAGGCTGGCTTCATGAGCATGCCTTTCTCTCAATATTTGCCATAGAACCACTTGTCATGTACCATATCTGTTATGCCCTTAAACACTCAATAAGATGGTTAATAGCTGAGTTTGCCTGATTTTGTTTATAATGTCAACTAGTATTGAGTTTTATTTTATTGAATTTTCTTTCTTGTGGAAATAGATTGATTGCTATAAAGAAATATACAGAATGTTAAAACCTGGCCAGTACGAATTGTGCATTACGGTCATTACGGACTCATTTGTATCTAATGGACTTCCTGATATCAGAATCAATTCAATAAGACAGTGTCTAGAAGCTCTTAAACTTGCTGGATTTGAGGTTATTAACATGGTTTCAAATTGCTGTAAATAGCACTGTTTTTGTATTTCCTAAAATCTTTTTTAATTCGCCTTTGGGTTTTATTGAATTACATGCCTCCATAAATGTTCATTTGCAAGACTTTGATAACACTAAAACTGATCATATGAATTTTAAACCTTTTGCTTTGACTGTTCTGATTAATGTTTCTATTACAAATCTGAAAATTCTAGAGCTTTGTGGCATTAGACTGAATGTGATAAATGATTCAGTTGAAACACTTTTTTTCAATCACATAATGTTCGTTGGAGGAACACAAACCATGGAATGGTTTCATTCCGCAGTAAAAGCCCTTTCCACAACACAAGAGAATCCTTCACCGTTAACTAGTTTAGTTCAATTTTTGGCATAATTGTCGACATGAATAGAAGCTCTGCCTCTATAATTACCTCAAATTATTTTCTCAAGGGAAAAAAAATTGCCATTACCATTTTGTTCTCTCCTAAATCTTACTCTCTCTTTTTCTCCAACTAAAATTTTCCAGTTTGCATGGAACTTGTAGAGAAAGGACAATTTAACGATAATAACTAACTCTCAGACTAAGGACTTTTCTTTCTCTATTTTTATTTTCCCCCTTTGCTTTTGCAATTGTTTTCTTTGAAGCCCTATTTTTTTGTACATTATATATATCAACGCAACACTGACCTGGAGATCATTGCAGTAAGTTTTTTTTTTTTTTTTTTTGCATTAATCAAATTTTCTATTTGTGTTCTCCTTTGATTGGTCATTTTCTTAATGGTTTTGTAATCATTTCTATGTTCTGTTTTATGATTTCTCTAGACTATAATTGGCAAATTTAGAGGTCTTTTTTCTCTTTCGGGTTTTTAGCATAATCTCTCATTGCAAAAAAATGTTTCAATATGGATAAGAACTTTTCAAATATATGATTAATATGGATAAAATTGATATTCATGTTTTATATGCCTTTCTTTCATTCTATAATCTATATTATCACGTTTATTGGTCAAGGATGCTACCATTGTTGTCGTAGAGAACTTTACAAGGATGATCTTATCCATAGGATAAGGGGAAAGGTTTTTTATTTCCCTGCAACTAAAAATGGAACTTTTGACAAATGATGCATTGTTTTGGTAGTAGTCTTTTTACCCAATTTATGTATGCTCATGGGACATCAATTGTTGAGCATTTGGAACATTTGTTTGTCAGAGACTATTGCATTCAAAGGCTTATTCTTCTACAATAACCTGGGATTTTATTCTTGTCTCAAATGCTACACCTTTAGGTTGTGCTTGGTTCAGTGGAAACTTGAAAAATATATATTTGCCTTTCTAAATTAGAGGGGTTTTTTTTTTACTTAAATGTTTTTTTTAGAATGTCATGATGCATGTGTTGTTGATTCTTGACAATATAGAGAAGACAACAATATATAAGGCTGCTAGGTGATAATTTTGAAAGCTACAACTTTTTATAATTTATTTATCTCCTTAATGCCCCTTAAAATTCTTTTTTGCTTTAGATTATCTCAAGGTTATTGTGCAAGTGCACTGTAAATTAACAAAATTATGCCCATATTCACTACATTTTGGAGCAAATTTTATCACATTTGCTGTATTAACATTTTCTATAAGGATTATAGTTATCATTCATGGTAACAACTTAGCCCTCATGCATATTTTCCTAAAGTACTATATATCATGCTTTGAATTTTTGTCATACAGGAGTTGATGCAATTTTGACATATCCACACGAGATTCAATTTTATACATAATTAATTCTAGGAAAAATGTTTGATTCTGGTTACAAGTCTCAGTATATCGATGGTCAGAAGGAGAAATTCGTAAGGTATTAATGCATAGCATGCAACTTTCTGTTGTCTTCAGATGATAGATGTTAAACAATTTAGATAATATCATAAAACTTGCTTATGTTTGATCCATATTTCCTGGTGAAATGGGAAAGAATTCAGTTTCTTACTTTCAAAATCTATCTGCTATTATATTCTATTTAAATTTATGATTCAGAAAATGATTTGACTGTGGCATGTGTTTAATCTCTAGATTGGACGATTCAGACTCTAATATGTCAATGCCAACCAGAGCAATGAAGAAGTGCAGATTTAATTTAGAGGGCTTGACATTCGGTGGTCGTGGAAAGAAGAATGCATCAAAATCTTTTCGCGTGGGGATGATGAGAGGATCAGAAGGACTACTAACATTTGGTCGGTCTCTAAGAACCGGAGTCACACGAGCTGTGTTCCCTGAAGATCTTAAAGTGTCAGACACAATGATATTTGATCCTCAAAACAGATCTCTTCTGTTATGGAACAAGTTTTTTGTTGTGTCCTGCATACTTTTTGTATCTTTGGATCCACTATTTTTCTATCTTCCTGTCTTCAATCATTAATCAGATTGCCTTGGTATGGACAAAAAGTTAGGAGTCACGACTACAATTATTCAGACAATAATTGATACTTTCTACCTTATTCGGATGGTATTTCAGTTCCGAACAGCTTTTATTGCCCCATCATCCCGGGTTTTTGGACGAGGTGAACTAGTGATTGATCCTCGACAGATAGCCAAGCGATATTTAACTCTTTACTTCATTGTTGATTTTCTTTCTGTGCTCCCCTTGCCACAGGTTTGAGAAACTACTTGTTTATATCATATTTAGAGTTATGCAAGTTGAATAGAAAAATTGAATATTGTTAGCAACTTAAGTTATTTTATTTGAAGTATGATCATTTTGAGAAAATAATTCATAGTCTTCCTAAGACTTATTCCATTTTTGCAGATTGTGGTATGGAAGAATTTTCTCATGAAATCAAAGGGTTTAGAAGTATCGAAAACAAAGCAGGCATTGCTAGTCATTGTATTTAGTCAGTATATTCCCAGGTTTGTCAGGTTTGTACCATTGACATCAGAACTGAAAAAGCAAGCTGGTAGTTTTGTTGATGGCGCTTGGACTGGTGCTGCATACTATCTGCTATGGTACATGCTTGCAAGCCATGTAAGTTTTGCATCAAAATAGTGTTTGTTCCCAAGCATCTAATTTTGTATTACTCATCTGAATCACTTTCATCTGGAATATTTCTGCAGATAGTGGGGGCTTTGTGGTACTTACTAGCTGTAGAGCGTAACGATTCGTGCTGGCGTAAAGCTTGTCAGGGTATTAGTGGCAAATGCCATGAAGAATTTTTGTATTGTGGCAACTGGCATATGAAAGGACATGAAGAGTGGCGAAAGATAAGTGAGAGTATACTTAGTAGCCAATGTGCTGTTAAGGATAATGGTGCATCACCATTTAATTTCAGGATCTACACTCAAGCTATTCAATCTGGCATTGTTTCAAAAAATGTGATCTTCTTCACTAAATTTTGTTATTGTCTTTGGTGGGGATTACAGAATCTAAGGTATCCAAACTTTGTCTTCATACACATACAAACATAACATAAGCACATACATGTTCCATTTTATCTTAATTACCTAATCTATCTTTTTCGTGTTCTATTTGTCTATTAACATCCATTATTTTTCTGCAGCACACTTGGCCAGGGGCTTCTAACCAGTACCTATCCAAGAGAAGTTCTCTTTTCTATAGCAACAGCTATTTTTGGGCTTATCCTTTTTGCACTTTTGATTGGTAACATGCAGGTCAGTTCAGAACCTTTGTTTGATTAGTAATAATTTCTTTACTTTTTTGTACTGCTACACAATTATGCACCAGGGACGGTGCAACTTAGCTCATTGATAAAGACTTTGAATGGTCTCTTACTTGCTTTCTTAGGAGCATAATTTTCTTCATTGCTTTTAAAAATGCCTGACAAGTGAATGTTACATGTTTATCTTTAAAAGAAGAGGAAATACAAAAAATAAAAATGTTGGCTAACTTTGAGTTCCCTTGTTATTGCAACAGACGTACCTTCAATCTCTTACAGTTCGTCTTGAGGAAATGAGGATCAAAAGGCGTGACTCTGAGCAATGGATGCATCATCATGCACTTCCGCAAGGTCTCAGGGAGCGAGTTAGGCGCTATGACCAATACAAATGGTTAGAGACGCGAGGAGTTGACGAAGAAACCTTAGTCCAGAGTTTACCAAAAGATCTCCGGAAAGATATCAAGCGACATCTCTGTTTGAATTTGGTCCGAAGGGTAAGGATATTATTATATTCTCCTTGTTCTTCTCATACACATTTTCATGTTATTTTGTGGTCAACATATGAAGTTTCATTGCATTTTCATGGACTTGTAATAAATGTCTATAACATACTCTGAGCAACCATTTAATGTTAAAAAATTAAAATGGTGACTGAGATCAAGTTACACACTCATAAACAAATTTCTTTTAGTGCAAGTAACCTATATCCTTTGTGATATGCAGGTTCCTCTGTTTGCCAATATGGATGAAAGGTTACTCGATGCATTTTGTGAGCGACTCAAACCAAGTTTATGCACAGAACATACCTACATAGTTCGAGAAGGGGATCCAGTAAAGGAGATGTTTTTCATCATTCATGGACGCCTCGAGAGTGTGACAACGGATGGTGGAAGGAGTGGGTTTTTCAACAGAGGATTACTGAAAGAAGGTGACTTTTGTGGTGAGGAATTATTGACTTGGGCACTTGACCCCAAAGCTGGATCCAACTTACCATCATCTACTCGGACAGTGAAGGGTTTAAATGAGGTAGAGGCTTTTGCCTTAGAAGCTGAAGAGTTGAAATTCGTTGCGAGTCAATTTCGCCGCCTTCATAGTAGGCACCTTCAACATACCTTCAGATACGACTCGCAGCAATGGAGGACTTGGGCAGCCTGCTTTATCCAAACAGCATGGCGCAAGTATTCCAAAAGAAAAAATGCAGAACTTCGTCGCAAGGAAAAGGAGGAAGAACTTGCATATGACCATGATGAAGAATATGATGATGAGATAGCCTTAGTTGGGCAAAGTGATCATAACACTGCAGAATCTTATAGCATTGGTGCAACTTTATATGCATCAAGGTTCGCGAAGAATCTTCATAGCCATAGGAGTCGAGGCGAATGTAGTTCTAGTAGCTTGATGAAGCTGCCAAAGCCACCAGAGCCAGATTTTAATGATCCGGACACAGATGAATTTGGCCATAAAAGGACATGAGCAAATTCTTCAATAAAGTTTTGGATCATCATGTTTGACAAGTACTAGTTATTGAATTGTAATTTGAACTGTTTATGAGAAAAAAGAGGCAACAAATTAGCATAAAGAAGAGAAATAACTTTGCAAAAAAAATTAAAAAAAAAAAAGAAAGAACATAAATTTTGTTTTGCTGGGTAGGGTCATGAATAAATTATGTGCTAGGCTTGAGCCCTGTGAATGTAAAAGCCATTGAGCTATTCCAAGTCTAAAGTTGAATATGAATTTTACACCTTTTGCTTTGACTATTTCGACAAATGTTTTCGTTCCAAGTCTGAAAACTCTAGAGCTTCGTGACATTAAATTTGATGTGATTAATGATTCAGTTGAAACACTTTTTTCAAGCTGCCCTGTGCTTGTTACTCTATTTCTGACTGTCACTCGAATTGCCTAAACCACCGACTCAATATCTTTAATCCTACACTTAAGAGATTGACTATAGATTCCTATAGAAAGCAAGGAAGATATTTTAGTGGTGGAGGTGGAAGCCCAAGTTTTGATTATGAGCTTGTGCTTAATGTTCCAAGTCTTGTCTACTTCAAATACGCGGACTACATGGCTGAAGAATATTCAGTAGCAAAGATGCATTCCCTTGTTAATGCTGATATTCATATTTTTCTTTATGAATATGATGAACTTCAAGATTATCAACAAGTTGCTTTATCTCAGCTTCTTCAAGCAATGGACCATGTCAAGTTACTTTATCTAAATATTGATTACCATGTGGTTAGTTACTTACAATTCTTAGTGTCGTATGATTAATTTATACTACAATATTCTTTTGATAATTTATAACTGTAAAATTTTATGTGCAACTTTAATATTTATCTGATAAGCTGATCGGTCGTTAACAATCATAAAAATAAAATCCCAACAAACTCCTAACTAAGTAGATAGGGCAAGTAGGGGTCGATCCCACAGAGAAGGGTGTAGATTTTATCCGAAGATTTAGTCCTTAAAATCTCTCAAAACAGAACACAGAAAACAGAGGTTGACAGAAAGCAATTAAACAGAAAACAATTAAACTAGAAAACAAAGCAAAGTAAATTAAATCTAAGTCTATAGCAGATAAGAAAGAAAACAATAATTAAGGATATACTTCTTCACCAATGGTAGAAAACAATCAAATTAATTATGGGTCCTTGATTTAAAAGATAAATTCAGTATTAAATTCATGATGATAAATGGTCTAGGGAAAACCCTAACATGCTATTTAGGTAAGATTAACCGTTAGGCCTTAAATTACCCCTTTTTCCTCCTAACTCATCGATTAGTCGTTAAGCCTTAAAGATTTGCTAGGATTCAAAGCATTAAGTTTTATTAATTCTTTCACACATGCTTAATAAATAAAACCATACAACAACCAGATAAATCTGATCACTGGCATGCAAACCCAATTAACCCGCCACAAAGCGTAGCTAACTTGCTACATACAATCAAACTCATGCGTTAGCCTTGTTGTTTGAATCTAGCCAACAATCTCTCAAATTACCTCTTTAGTGGCCACATAAATCAATAAAGATCAAGATTGTAGAATTATAACAGAGTTTAACATGCTATCTATCAAGAATAAAATACCAAATTATAAGAACAGAAATCTCACCATATTTAATTGATTGAATTCACCAAAGGATCAGAAGTATTAAGAATTTAGCTACTCATGGATTCGGGAAAATCCATGAGCGGCATAAGAGTACTTACAGGACCTTGGAGGGGCGAAATCTCCTTGCAAAATAGCTAAGTATGCCGCACCTCCCTATTGCTAGAGAGGGGGGGCGGCACCTTTTGGCCTAAAAAACTAGATCTAAAACTAGAAGAAAAGAAAATATCTATGTTAAAATATTTGGGTGTGTGATTTGTGATACAGGAGGTGCCTATTTATAGTGGAAATAACCCTAAGAATTCCAATCCTAACTTGAAAAGGGGTCTAAGTCGGTTTAGGGGTCTAACTTAGAGTCCAAGTTAGAATAAAAGTCATCCTAGAGTAGAATCCAAGTTAAAATAGGATCCTGAATTTTTGCTGAATTCGTAAAGAAACTTCAACGGCATTTTCGGACTTGAAAACGGCAGAACTGGGTCTTGGACTTCAAAGGAAAGTTGTAGATCTCGGAGTTAGCTTTCCAACGAGTACTCATGGGCTTCAATCGGAGGTCTGAGCAGAAAGTTATGAATTTTCTACCAAAACTGCTCCTGAATCCTAATCCTGTTAGGACTAGAATCGGGAATCTACGGGATTTTGATATTTCCTTGGATTTAGGAGTCATTAATTGGGATTTTAATTCCAATTAATATTTTATATGGGTTGAGTATTTTCCCATATAAATTATCCATAAATACCAAAGCTTGAGGGCTTGTCTTCAATTAAAGCTCCAATTCTTCAATTCTTCCCCTTGAAATAAATCTTCAATGGTCTTCAAATCTTCAATTTGTCTTCAAATGGTCTTCAAACACGAACTTCGAATCTCCAAATCTATGCTCAAAATTGCTTTGCTCAAATCTGTGTAAAAAGTCATCAAAATAGCTCCAAAAATAGTGAAAAATAACAATTTCTCATTTTCACATCACTTAAAGACTAAAAACACAAATATTAATAAAATAGCATATAATTAAGCATAAATGGGTCTAAAAACATAGTAAAATAGGCATAAAAATATGGTCTTTTTTGGCTCAATCATAAGCAATTTATTGCATTTTACAACATGGTTCGATTGGAAATCAGTTGTATGTACCTGGGCAAGCCGCAACCGGGGCTGTATGAGTTTCTGCAACTCCTACCTAATCTACAAACACTTATCTTGTCTTGTGTGGTATGAAATGATCTACAACAAATATATATATATATATATATATATAGTTCATTAAAAACATGGATATAACGTACTCTGTAACATTTTTTTCTTGTATTTGCTCTTAGAAATTTCATCCATTTGAAATATTGCCTTCCTGCCTCTTATCGCACCTCAAGGAGATCAAAATTGTTGTTTCTAATGAAGATTTAGAAATGGTAGCATACATCCTATTGAATGCAAGAGTTTTGGAGAAGCTGAAAATAAAAATGTACGGAGACATACAAAAGCGGTGGAGCATCAGAAAAAAATATTGGGGTTACTAAGGAGTTCAAAGAAATTATGTCAAGTTGTGTTTTTGTGATATCTTTTTCTATCTTCCCTCCTGAAAAGTTAAAATGGAATTCTAACAAGTACTCTTCATTATCTCCATTGTTGGTTATTTGTAATTTTGATTGAGTTAACCCATATTACTACAAGCATTTGGTTGCATATTAGCAAGAATATTTGAAGAGGGTAACAAGTGCTTTTCTAAGGACATATATGTTATGAAGAATGAAATAATCTTGGAGATACCACAATGTTTAAATATGTAACGATATATATAGTATAGTTGATGCAACAATTTTCAAAGCATTTGCATAGAAATTTTGGTCAACAATTTAGTTTATTTCTAACCTGGAAATAGAGCTGGCAATTGGGTGGGCTCGGGCGGGTTTGGGTTCAGGTACTTCGGGTTCGGGTACTTTCGGGCTCGGGTTAAGTCGGGTTCGGGTATTTTCGGGTTCGGGTTATGTCGAGTTCGGGTACTTTCGAGTTCGGGCTCGGGTAGGGTTCAGGTTCGGGCTCGGGCTCGGGTTTGATTTTGATTCGATATTCAGAGTCCGATCTGGATCCGACTCATCCCGGTTCAAGTGTAAGCTCTTTTTAAAAAATTTTTAGAACAGTTTCATCCATAGAGACATTCAGAGAGTCTAAAAACTCGACCACTCGTTGAAAAATGAAAACCCTTCTTCAGAAAGACTACGGTCACCGACCATTATTAAGTGGCGTGCAACATTTAAATTAATTGAATTAAATATAAAATACATATACTTTATTACTAATTTAAATTAATTAATGCTAATCAATTCTAAATTATTGACAAATTAAAACAAATTAAGCATTAAATTAAACAAATAATTAAAATGAAAGTCTTAAATTAAACAAATTAAAAGCTG
>AWUE01022309.1:0-13897 GCA_001974825.2 Corchorus olitorius
CTTCCTCTCAGTTTCTTAATTTCAACTCCTAATGCCTGCTATAGTGCCAGCAATTACATTACATCAATTTTCTCAACATTATAAAACTAAAGACTAAGAATCTATAACCTTGTGATCTTCAGCCAAGTTAGACCAGTTGCCTTTTTAACTTTCAATTTTGCACCTGCTGAGAAGCGAAAATGTAGATTCAATTTTAGTGCAAAAAAAAGTAGAAAAATTTTACCTCTTCCATTTGACAGATCAGCAGATTTCCATCTCTGACACTCGGTTGAGCTCTTTGATGAATCATTTGCTTGGCATAATCTTTTTACATTTTATTTATTTCTACCTTTCTCATCCTAGAATATGCCTACCATAATAAAGGAGCTAGTAAATTTAAGATTCTTTTACGTTAATTTCCTTTAATTGTTTTGTTTTTAATTACTTTATTTATTTGATAAGTGATTTTTTTTTGGTAAAGTATTTGTGATTAAAGACTTATAAAGTGGACAATTTAAATTTTGTTTTTTAAACAAATTGATTTAATTGTAATGATTAATTGAAAGATATATATGGGAAAATCCAAATCAAAATTCTGTTGAAGACTTGAAGTGCACTCCTAAAATATGGGTCTGCTTGGTTTGGGTGGGAATCCATATGAGAAAAGAGAAACACTCTGTAATCTTATTTGGAAGCAGACATGATAGTTGGTCAGTGAGGAGGGCTCAATCAGAAAGAATACGGATACTGCTTAAGATGCCTACAAAATATCAAAGATTTTGCTTTCCAAACTTCTGTTAGATATGGTTTTCTTATTTAATGAAGTTTCACTTATACTTAAAAATCAAACTCCAAATTTACTATGTAGGCCAAATTGTACTTGTCTGCATGTGGAATGTTGCACAAATGCACAATATTGTTTGCCTTTTTTACATCATAGCAAACATATGAGGTCAGTTTCTTTTACAAATGATTAATTGAATCATTTTTTTAGGCAATTTTGCTACACACCCTCCTCTTGCTCCCTCCTGATGTGTCCACCATAGGTCAGCCCATATATTATTATTGGTTCCAATACACCGTTTATAAATCTTAATTTTTTTTTTAGTAAATTCAGAATTCATTTCTTTGATTGATAAAATCCGGGTTACAAACGCCAGGAGGTAAACTCCCACACCACACACGATCAAACTCAATTTGAGCTAACCTATGTGCTAAAGTATTTGCCTCTCTATGAACATGAACTACCGTACCATACAACTATCAAAAAGAGACACCAACTCCCGAATCTCGAAAATCAAACAAGCACCTTCCCATCCCACCTTCAATCTTTTTGTAATCTCCATGACCGCTAGCAGACAATCACTTTCAACAATGCAATCGAAAATGTTATGTTCTAATGCTATCTCAAAACCGAACAGTATGACATTCACCTGAGCGTAGAGTGAGCTAGAAATAGAACTCAAACGTCTAGATGCACTTGCCAAAATCACCCCTTCATTATCACGGAGGACAACTCCTAAACCAGCCTCCATAGTAGTGGAACAGTAGGAGGCATCGACATTAATCTTATAAGAACCCAAAGGAGGTGGATTCCACCGTTGCTGTGGTCTAGCGCCACCACCCGACCTCACCTCCATAGCATCTATGTCTTGTATATCTCTTAATAATTTATCCGCAGTTATGCACAAAGAGATTGGTGAGCAGCAGGTTGCTGAATGCAAGCATTTGTTACGGTTGGTCCACAAAGACCAGAGGATCACTGAACTAAATCGAATTGACCCAAGGAAGCTGCCTTGTCAACAATCGATGCCAGAAATCATCCACAGTACCCCATTCAGCTAAACATACTTGAACCCATGGTGCCGCAAATGACCATACCCGAGCTGCAAATGGACAAGAGAATAAGATATGCTCCACCGATTCATCATGACTGCCACAGACTAGACAATTTCCTTCAATAGCCATGCCTCTCAACAACAAAATCATCCTTAATGGTAACAAATTCTAGTACAAACGCCAAAAGAAAAATCGAATTTTTGGAGGGACTGGTGATCCCCAAATTCCAATCCAAAAATGACGATTGGCTTCATCACACCGAACCACCTCATTGCCAAGTAACTGCCTGGCAACGAAATAAGCCAATTTGGTTGAAAAAATCCCCATAGATGATTTATCCCAAATCAAACAGTCCGGTGCCCGATTTCTTGGTATAGGAACACATGCTATCTGCCTTAACTCTTCTTCTTGAACTACATCTATCAACTGATCAAATTTCCAACTCCTATTCTCAAAATCAATACAATCAGCCACCCTCCAATTAACTATATTCGCGTTCTCCTTTGCTCGAGGTATATTATTCGGGGTTCCATGGAGCCATTTATCTCTCCAGAAATCAAGATTGCCACAGCCAATACGCCATCGAGAGCCTACAATCACAACTCTCCTTCCATCCAACAAGCTACGCCATAAAAAAGAGGGATTATGTCCAAGAGAGGCCGAAATAAAATCCCCTTGCGAAAAATATCTAGCCTTTAAAACCCGAAAACATAAAGAATTTGGATTCTCCATTAGCCTCCAACACTGCTTCGCAAGCAGGGACAAATTAAAAGCTTCAAAGTCCCGAAATCACAGACCCCCATCAGCCTTTGAAATACATAAATCTGCCCAAGCCTTCTAGTGAATCTTCCGAGTGTTCTCATTATCTCCCCACAAAAATTTAGCTAATATCATATTCAACTCATGCAAAAAGCTTTTAGGGAAACGAAACACACTCATCAAGTATACAGGAATAGATTGCGCAATCGATTGAATCATTGTTGCTTTACCAGTGATAGAAAATAACTTACTTTTCCAACTGCTAACCCGCTGGATAATTCTCTCCTTGATAAATTGAAACTCCCGAGACTTAGATTTACCAATCATAATGGGCAAACCCAAGAATTTGTCACGCTCCATGACTTTATGATTCTAAGCCTTCCCATGATAGCAGCTTTAATATTATCCGGAGTATTTGCACTAAATAACACTGCTGATTTGTCAATGTTTACCTGCTGACCTGAAGCACTTTCAAATTGATGAAGAATTTCCAAAAGTGCTTCACAATCTGACATCCTAGCTCGCATAAATAATAAACTATCATCCGCGAAAAATAAATGTGAGACCCTTGGAGCTTGCATGTTAACTGCTACCCCTTGTATCAAACCATCCGTATCTGCTTTAGTAAGCATTTGCGAGAGTCCTTCCATACATAATAGGAACAAGTAAGGAGATAAAGGATCACCCTGCCTGATCCCTCTTGTGGGAATAACATGCCCACACTGCTTACCATTGACAACTGAATACGAAACTGTACGAATGCAGGTCATAACCATTGAAACCCATCGAGCAGAAAAACCAAGCTTCCTCAAGCAGCCTTCTAGAAAATCCCATTCCACCCTGTCGTAAGCTTTACTCAGGTCTAATTTGAGTGCCATGTGAGACCTACGACCTACTCTTTTATTGCGCATGAAGTGAATAGTTTCAAACGCAATCATGGCATTGTCATAGATCATCCTATCTTAAACAAAAACACTTTGACTCTCACTTATCAAATTAGGAAGAATAAGCTTAAGCCGATTTGCTAAAGTCTTTGAAATGATTTAGAAAATCACATTACACAACGCTATCGGCCTATAATCCTTCGGCAATTTAGGTGAATCAATTTTAGGAAGTAGAACAATATTGGTATGATTAATTGTAGGCAAATCAACCCCATCATTCAAAAAACCCAAAACCAAATCAATTACCTCATTGCCCACTATATGTCAACATTTCTGATAGAAGGCAGGAGACATCCCATCGGGACCTGGAGCCTTGTCTCCCTGCATTTGAAATACTACTTGCTTGACCTCCTCCCCTGTAAATCTTTCTTCCAGAATCTGACTCATATCTTCATCCAAAAGGCTAGTATAATGGCTTAAAATGTTTTCAACTACATGTGTCGAAGGCCTATCTGAAGAAAAAATTTGCTGGTAATATCCACAAATTATCTCCTCCAATTCCGCCTGCTCTGTCCTCCAACTCCCCTGCTCATCCATAATACCAGAAATTGCATTTCTCCTCTTACGATATGTGGCTACTGCATGAAAGTATTTTGTGTTCCGATCCCCATGTTTCAACCATAGAACCTTAGATCTCTGCCTCCAAAGAATTTCCTCCTGCCTATATAACTCATCCAGTTCCCGTTTACACTCCTGAACTCGTTGTTTATCACCCCCAACACAACCATCCTTGTAAACAGCCTCATACTCTCTTCACTTGGCAGCCAATTTACATCTAATACTCCCAAAGAAATTACTATTCCATTCGGCCAATGGCTTCCCACACGACTCAATGCGATCTTGCACTCCCTTCGTACTATCAGCTTTCCAAGTGTCATTAACAACTCTATTAAAATCATTATGAGTTGTCGAAGCATTCTCAAATCTAAATTGTCTGCCCCCCTTTAAACAAAGCACATGGTTGAAAAAAAATAGCAATTAATAATGGGCAATGATTTGACACTATAGTGACCAAATGATGTTCCATCGTATGCCCAAATCGATGCCACCAAGACTGTGTAGTCAAGGCCTTGTCTAACCTCTCAAACACTAATTCACCATTCACCCTTCTACTCCATGTCAACAACGGTCCTTGTACAGGTAAATCTCGAAAATCACAATATGTAATCACCGAATTAAAAGCTTGCATTTGAGACAAAGATCTAATTGCCCCTCCCACCTTTTCATCACTTGAGATAATTTCATTAAAATCCCCCGAGCAAAGCCAGAGTAAGGTAGATTTATCTTTCAAAATTCTCAATAATTGCCATGATTCATGTCTCCTAGAAGTCTCTGGTCTATCATAAAAACCAGTAAACCTCCATGCTGAATTTAAATCAGTACCCACTTGAGTATCAATATGAAAACTAGAGTAAGACAAAATCGAAACATCAATATTATTCATCCATAAGAGAGCCAAACCGCCCCCTCTACCTATACAATCTACTGCCAGACAAGAATCAAAACCTAGACGAGCACGGGTCCATTCCATCCCGTTACTACTTTTCTTAGTTTCCGATAAAAACAATAAAACAGGCTTATTATACAAACAACTAAATTAGACAAAGTACGAACTGTTCGGAGTGTGCCCAAACCCCGACAGTTCCAACTAATACAATTCATGGCTCCTGGCAAGGATGACTCCCCATAGTCATCCTCGCCATTACAAAATCATGACCTTGTGCAGGATCATTCAAACCAGCAGCAACATCCAAAGCATTAGAAGAAGCTCCTAGTATTGCATCCTTATTACCTTGAGTTGATGCACCAAGTCCTATACCCAAGTCACTGTCCTCCCGAGAACGCTTAGTCCCCATAGCCACCAAATCCACCAATCCATGCCCTTGTGTACGCTTCCGACCAGCCTTAAAATTCGTTTGAGGACCTAGAAAATCAAATGAGTACCTGGTTGTGACTATGGCTGCCTTCCTCCACTTTCGAAGAGGGCGGGATTGAGAAGTTGATGATAAACTCGCCCCAAAAACAAAGGGTTCAACCGACCCTTCTCCCTGCAACATAAAATCATTTATGCTAGTTGGTCCATCAGCATCATACCCAATCCCTTTTAACTTTTTCCTGGTTGCAGCCCACCATAAATTGAAGTACCAAAGCCCATAGTCGGCACAACACTCGGGATATTCCCATATAAAATTTTCTTAAATTTTTTAACCTTTAAAATAAAATTTTAATTTTGATTTGGGCTAAACTTAGTGAATTAGTTATATATTTTATTTCTAACACCCTATAATAATATTATTAATTATGGAATTTACCCTTAAAATAAAAATAAGATTTTAAATTTGGGGCTAAACTTAGTGAAATTAGTTTTGTATTTTATTTCTAAAACCCTATAACAATAAATTATTAATTTTGAAATTTACCCTTAAAATAAAAATAAAATTTTAATTTGGAGCTAAACTTAGTGAAATTAGTTTTATATTTTATTTCTAAAACTCTAAAATAAAAAAAAAAACCCTTTAATTTCATAATTTACTCTTAAAAATTAAATTTCTTTTATTGTGGCTAAACTTAATAAAAACTAAAAAGAATGAAAAAAAAAGAAAGAAAAGAGAAGACACGTTAGGGGGAGAGTTTGGAGGGGCAAGAGGAATTATTTTTTTTAGGCAACAACCATTTTGCTACAGATTGAGGAAAATTAAATTAATTTGTGGTTATCATCTTGATCGTAAGATGGGGCCTTGTTGGTATATAACAACAATTGGCATTGATGATTCTTGGAGAGAAATGGGGTCTCCCTTTACACAGTTTGTAAAGAAGTCTTCTTTGAGTACGCCAATTAGTGTTGGTCGAAATGTTTATTGGTTTGAAGAGGTAGCATGCATTGGACCTTTTGAAATTATAGCCACTGATATTGGTAAAGAATCTGTTTACATTGTCATTGTCAGTATCCCATATGAGTTTGGATTTGTTGTTGGGTTTGTAAGGATTGGGGATTATCTTGGGTCAATAACATTTCCATTGGAGGGTTATAAGATTCATGTTTTGAAGGATGACCATATATATATCACAATATTTGTTTTGTCTGTAGCATTGCCGGTGACGAAAGTCATTACTTGTGTTGTGTTGGTGAAGTATTATTCTTCTCTATGCGGAGTCTTTAGCTCAGGAGACTTTTTAGCTCTTACAAACATCATTTTGTCTTTTTTTCTTTATGGTATTATGTTGATCAATATTTTATTATTGGTTTCTATATTACCCTTTTGAGTTTTTGGCTTCAAACTTCAATTGTTTTCTGGCAAAAAAAAAAAAAACTTCAATTGTTTGAATTCTGTTCAACTTCTAGAATTAGAATTAATAGAACAAAAGAAAGGCAAAAGGCCCAACTAAGAGCAGATCCAAGTCCTAACGTATTTGAGAAGAATTGGGCTTCGTTTAATCAATAGAAACTTGCCGGGTCAGATCCATAAGCGACCGAGAGAAGTGAAGCTTTCAAGAATCGACATTCTTGAATCCATAAACAAAAACAGAAAAGTCAAAAGTACGTACGAGAAATCAAAATCAAACAACCCAACAACAGAGTGACTGTTGACTTTCAAAATTGTTCCAGAATCTGATATTCGCAGGAAAAACAAAGAAAAAATACCTGAAACCCCACCTCAAAGATCTTGAATTCCTTGAAACATAGAGCAAAAATATTGACATATTCAAAGAGAAAATCTAAATCCAAAAGGGAATTGGCTTTAAACTTTGTTCAAAGAAAGAAAGATGGGATTTTTCTCCTACGCCGTCGCCGGCGTTGGTTTCCTTCTGATCGGATTTTGGGAATCCATAACCTCGTTAAACTCGAGCAGTAACCCGAATCGTTCTCCATCTTCTTCTTCTTCCTCTTCTCCAATTTCGACCCAGATCAAATCTACCACTATTTCACAAACCAAAGAAAACCCATTTTCCTCTTCATCGTCCTTCATCTTGGTATCAATCTTTTCCATTTTGATCTTCCTCAATTCTCTGGTTTCAATCTTTGATGCGTTCAGTTCAAAGGACCGGGTTGGATCGGTGCTCCAGTTACAAGTACTCTCAATTGCTCTGCTTTTCTTGCTTTACTCTGCTTTGGGTCTTTTGAATAATAAGAAAAGCTCATATTTTTGGCCTGATTCTGTTCTTGATTTAGTTCTGCTTTTAGCTTTTGTTGAAGAGTTTTTGTTATATTACCTGCAAAGGAAGGATACTAGTGGGATTGAGAATAGATATTTTGATCTTCTATGTGTTCCCATTGCAATTTGTGTAGTTTCTACAGTGCTACAATTGAGGTCTAATAGGTCGATTTACTCAAGACTGGGACGGGGCATTGGTTTGATATTACAAGGAACATGGTTTGTGCAAATGGGGTTTTCATTTTACACTAATTTGATTGTTCATGGATGTACTTTACATGAAAAAAGCAGAGGGAATTTTACTATTAAGTGTAAAGGTCACCCTGAGTATCATAGAGGGAGAGCTATTGCAACTTTGCTATTTAATTGCCATCTTGCAATGCTAGTGGTTTTGGTTGTTGGGATGTTGTCGATTATGGGTAAAAGAAATGGTTATACTGTTTCGGAGGATGGTTTGCGGTATAGGCCATTAGGGGCAGAAATGCAGCAGATGGATAATACTGTGGGCAATTTCACTTTCGATTCTGATGATGATCTTGATGATGGGATTAGAGAGGAAGGTGACTCAAGGAAAGAAAAGGGTGCTGTTGTGGAATTGGCCATCAATGGTAATGGTTCACATGTGTGAGGTAAAACATTTTGCAGTTTCTGTTTAGTTGATGACTGGTGGAAGCATTATAATTCATTCTTTAACAAATCTTATCAATGAGGAAGTGATAATTGATTGTGCAAAAAATGAGTCGAGATAAGTTTGTGTTACAGTTGTATGAATTTGCATAAATCAATAGAGATCAGAATGTTTTTGCAATTTTGTACAATTGGGATATGACTTCTTTTTCTTGTTCTATCTGGTTCTTTTTATATATTGCTGTTTTAGTTTGAAATGGCATGGGTGAGCGCTTTTATCTTTTCTTTTTAGATAAGCTAGCCGAACATATTGTAATACTCTGTTGCTTAAGCCAATTTCATCATCCATTTTTGTCTGGCTTTTGAGCTTAGCTACATAGTTAATAGTTTGATGAACCTGTAAACTTCATTGAAATCGAGAGGTATCTTGTACCAAATTGTGAGGGTAAAGACTTGAAAGTTCAAAATAATATTAAGATGTGTAAGGTCAAAGTAATACTAACATTTTTTGCTTTTACCAACTTTGGTCCTCAAAACGATATAGTATAAATCTACTGCTGCTCCATGATATCTTTTACTGTTCTCAATTCATTCTGTAATAGAATTCATAGATGTACTACCTTTACAGCAGGTCATCTATTAAGATGAGAGGGATTTCTTAACTGTTGAGAACAATCAAAAACTCTATTTGTTCCGGCAACAATAAATTACATCTCATTGTGAACCTTAATGTTTTCTCTCCCTTTATATGGTGACTTCACCGCCTTTTTTAGTTTCTTTTGTTGACATTATCTGAATTTCTTCTGTTATTACGCCCTACAAATTTCACTGCCACTGTTGCTAGAGCATGGCCTTTGTGTGATAAGAATTTATGGACTGGAATTGAGCACATAGGATACTTGGTAAAATGATCATCATGATTTAGAGCCGGCTCACTACTTTTTGAATCTGTTAGCATGTTTTGAGTCTGCATTGTTGGGATCCAGATATGTTAACTTGTTAGAGCTGTCCTGGGTAGACACAGATTGCAATGCCTGTATATGCTGGTCACTTGAAGTGCTGTGAGAGATATGATCTTTGATTAATCAGTGAAGAGCTTGTAATTACCTAAAGGCTGTCAAAGTCTTCAGACCTGAGCAGCAGTTAGTAGTATCCAGTTTTGGTTTGTGATTGGTAATTTTATACTTAAAGACCTCACATTCTGGCAGGCTAGCCTTCGAATGATTAACCGTGACAAGCTGTATATACAACCATAAAGGGACAAGGCTAGTGGAGTTACAGCCCTTAACTCCTCGGCTTATGGAAAAACTTTTGGGCAAGTTGGTAAAACTGGATGTTGAGATTTCAAATAATGATCCTTTTGTTTTCTAAAGTTTTGCTTCTATGGCCTAAATATTTGAACTTGGATTTTGAATGTTCTGTATAGTGTTACAAGCAGGGTTCTGTATATTTCTGGATACCGTGATTCTTCTTATTATTTAAGTTACATTGTTCTCGCCCTTCTGCTGCATCGTCCTGCATCCAATTCCTTTAAGCATACTTGTAAATCCAATTCCTTTCAAATAGATATACAACGTATTGCTCAATTCAAGACCTTTCAATTTTAACAAATTCAGAGTTAAATGAATTTCATGTTAATAAAAAAGGGTCTGTGAGAAATTTCTGACTGTTTTCATGCACGGTTGCAGTAATATAATGCTAACAAGGCAAAACACACTACTGTATTATGTTAATCCGTTTCCTTTCATTTTTCAAATGAATCAGTTTCTTATTATATTGTAAAGAAAATAATTATGAACAAATTAGAGGGATTAGCTGGATTGAATTGAAGAAGGGGAAGGGAATTTGCAGGAGAGATTGGTGGGTGGACAATGAACATTGTTATAAAAATAATCAAAACTCCAAAATCACCGGAAAAAAACTTCAACGCCATTCCTAACAACCGTCAGAAACTCACAACTCATCAAAGCTGGCAAGAGATGCTAAATTTGGTACATCTCCTTTGGAGGACTTAAATTTTGTGAGGCATTTGCTCAAAGCTTGACGGTGGAAGTCGCATTTCTATTAAAAATGTTAGTTGACTCCAACCAAACATTCCCTAACATCAAATATGACATTTTCAAAGCCTATGAAACATTTTATTGTTTTATTCACAACAAAGGGTATTATTTAGAACAATATGAGTGGAAATTTCAGATTTAATAAACAATGTTGTTAGTTAAAAAAAAAAGTCTAATAAAGTATATTTGACTCAAAACTTTTTGTAATCACAATTGTATATGCCGGCTATGGTTATGACTTGTCAAGGAAAAGACAAAAACAAATTCCTTCCTGAGAATTGATTGGTTTCTTTAGAATAAGTTATATATTAGTTTAATGAAAAACCTTAAACTAATCATAGATGCATTGTTTATTCCGTTGAAATGCAAATTATATTCCTGCAAGCCAATGAGATTTTTATACTAGGTTGAGATGAGAAGTCGTTAATGATGAAACGTTTACTTATTGTTTTATATTAGGTACAAACTCCATTGGAAGGGGAAGCTATCAATAGTCTACTTTTTGAACAAAGAAAAAATGACATTTTCTTAACGCCTTTAAAAATTGTCTTGATAAGCTAGAACAATTATATATATTACTCATATTCAAACAATGTGACTGACTCAAATTATGAGTTGAGATTCTTCAAGCTATGGCTATTGGAAACTATAAATAGGCAAAGCTTAGACTAATTTCACAAGCCACCGCAAAAAGATTATTTCTCTCCATAGCTAGCTATTCCTTGATCATAATCATGGGATCCAAAGCTATTAATCTTCCATTCTTCTCATCATTCACTCTCTTTCTCCTTCTCCTTCCCTTGCTGTTTCAGGCTGTTTTAGCCCACCCGAAAGACGAACATCCATCCCCATTTGAGTTTCTGCAACATCTTCGAGGATGTCAGAAGGGGAACAATGTCAAAGACTTAAACAAACTCAAAAAGTATCTCGAACACTTCGGGTACTTGAGTTATGACGACAAGACTCATGCCGACGATGATGATTTCGATGAGTTGTTGGAGCATGCCATCAAAACTTACCAGTTGAACTACAATTTGAACGCAACGGGGACTCTGAATCCTCAAACTGTGACGAAGATGATGACTCCGCGATGTGCTGTGCCAGATATCATCAATGGAACATCAGGAATGAATTCTGGGAAGCATAAGCATTTCCATACAGTTGCTCACTATGCATTTTTCCCTGGAAGACCGAAATGGCCAGCTTCCAAATTTCGTCTAACCTATGCATTCCGTCCAGGGACTCGAGCCAGTGCCATTACACCTGTGAACAGAGCTTTCCAAACATGGGCTTCAAAAACCCATTTCAGATTCAGAAGGATTACAGATTTCAGAAGAGCTGATATCAAAATCAGTTTCGAAAGGGGTAATCATGGAGATGGATTCCCTTTTGATGGCCCTGGTGGAACCCTGGCTCATGCTTTTGCACCCACTAATGGCAGATTCCACTATGACGCTGATGAAAGATGGTCCGTGAGTGTGACCCCCGGTTTCTACCATTTGGAGACTGTTGCATTGCATGAAATCGGACACCTTCTTGGTCTGCACCATAGCTCGGTCCCTGGTGCCATTATGTATCCAACTTTCAGTACTGGACAAAGGAAGGGTCTACATTCTGATGATCTTAGAGGAATCAAGGCTTTATACAGAGTTTGAGAGTCAAATCTATATTTGTTTTCTGCACTGTGTTAATTACTAGCAGGGTTCTTCGTAGTTCTGGTAACCATGATTCTTCTTATTCAATGCTTTTGTGTTGTTAAAAATAAGGGTCTGAGAAATTTGGACTGTACATGCCTGAAATATTCATGCACGACATGTAATAAAAATGCTAACGTGGCAATTAGTATATATTAGTATATATTAATTTGTATCCTTTCATTTCTCAAAAATAAATTAGTCAGTTTCTGGCCATCATATATATACTATATATTATTTTTAGTGACTATGGAAATTACTTAAAAGCCAAATTGAGGATTAAACATGGTGCCTCCTTTTGGCTTTTTTTGGTCTTTTCGCACTTTTTCGGGTGACTAAAAAGACCCTTAATGAATTTCCTCACTTACTTTTCCTGCTGCCCTTTTTTGTAATTTACTATTTTTATATTTATGATTAAGTGTGTTTTAATTACATGTTAATTGTGTGTGAATATTAGGATTTACCGGTTCAACTCCTCTGCCGGAATTTCAAAGGATTGATGCTATAAATGTATCTGCAATAATGGTTGATTCATGGGTAAACTATTGACATTCCAATTCTGTTTTCCTTTCGTCTTCATTTTTATTTGGGTGGGTTTCTTCTTCCCTAACATTTCTCTGAATTAGTTTCACATGGATTCCATTCTGTTTCCTAAAATTTCCAGGTGAACGTTGATAAGATCCTTCCATTTAATTTAGCAGCGCCTTAGGATGGCATAACCTAAAGTGGGGAGCTTTCACTTCTCACCGCAACATTTTGAGGTAAATCTGGATTTATTTGTTGATTATATTATTTGATACTTAACTTTAACATTTCCTTATTCCTCTTTTATTTTAGGCTGAAATCTCAAATAAGTCCTCCAACTTTGCCTTAAATCTCAAATAAGGGTCCGAACTTTAAAAAATGTCAAATAAGGGTCCCAACTTTTTGGAAAGGCTCAAATAGGTTCATTCTGTTAATACAATCGTAGCGTGAGTCACATTGTAGAAAAAAATTGTGTAAACAAATAAGAAATTGACATGTGATTTTTGTAATTATGATTTTAGGAAATTAACTAACATAAAATAAAAAATAAAAATACAAAATAACTTTTAATTCAGGATTAAAAATAAAAAACACATTAATTACGTTAAAAATCCTTATTAACAGTAGGGTTAAACTTAATTATCTCCTATCAAATGTCAATGGTACTCTAATCTAAAATTGAAAAAAATTACACCCATTATGGTCGAAATTTGAAGCTAAAAGTAAAAATCAGTTTAATAGAATGGACCTATTTAAGCTTTCCCTAAAAGTTGGGGCCCTTATTTGGCTCTTTTTAAAGTTCGGGCCCTTATTTGAGATTTATGGCAAAGTTGGGGGACCTATTTGAGATTTGAGCCTTTATTTTACAAAAAGTTTTTTTTTTTTTAAATTATCATTCGACTTCCTTTTTATTGAGATTTCTATTAGTTGCTTATGTTTATTATATTTCCACATTTCCAAAAGCATAGTTAGCCAATTTTAAGTACAACCATTTTGTGATGCATTGTGTAAATTACATATGCTCCTACAAATGCTCTTAACTAATTCAATTTTCCTACGACAACTATACATGCTCCTTGACTACAAAAAATTAGGCCTTTCTTATGCAGAAGCCAAATTCTTCCACCTACCCGAGTCTATTAATTTAACAATTGCAATCAAGATTAAAAAATGACTGTAGCGTACTATGTTTTTTAGATAATCAACATATATTTCAAATAACAATTAATATTAACTTTATCTTGATGAATTATATAGAGATGGAGAAGTAGAATATTAGTTTTATTTTGATGAATTACCTAGAGATGGAGGAGTAG